>JAGIQG010000333.1:0-38431 GCA_024679065.1 Sphyrna mokarran | reverse complement strand
ACAACAACCCAACATTTAGAAACACCAACAATTACAACAATAACAACAGCATAAAACATCCAATTCAACAACAAAAGCTTTCCTGTTCAGTGGCCAGGATTGGTGAGGGCTGAGGGGTCAGGATTGGTGAGGGCTGAGGGGTCAGAGATGGTGAGGGCTGAGGGGTCAGGATTGGTGAGGGCTGAGGGGTCAGGAATGGTGAGGGCTGAGGGGTCAGGATTGGTGAGGGGTGAGGGGTCAGAGATGGTGAGGGTTAAGGTGTCAGAGATGGTGAAGGGTGAAGGATCTGGGTAGGTGAGGGGTGTGGGTCATGTTTGCTTAGGGGTGAGGAACAAGGGTGGTGAGGGATGAGGGGTGAGGGATGGTGAAGGGTCAGTGATGGTGCGTTGTCAGGGTTGGTGAGGGATCAGGGACGGTGAGGGATCAGGGACGGTGAGGGATCAGGGACGGTGAGGGATCAGACATGGTGAGTTCTGAGAGATTAGGGTTTGTGAGGGAGTCAGAGATGACAAGAGGTCAAGAGTCAGAGATGTTGAGAGGTGGGTGTCAGGTATGTTGAGAGGTTAAGGTCAGTAAGAGGTCTGACAACACCAATTTTAAATCTAACCGATTTATTTGATAATAACCTTGCAAGCTTTCGATCTTTGTGCCTTCGTCAGGCGAATGAGGTCAATTGACATCATTCACCTGACGGAGGCACAAATGACTTCATTCGCCTGATGAAGGCACAAAGGCCGAAAGCTTGCAAGTTTACTATCAAATAAATCAGTTGGATTTAAAATTGGTGTTGTCAGACCTCTTACGGAGTTTACCCCAATCCAACACCGGCATCTCTACATCGAGAGGTTAAGGGTCAGAGATGGTAAGAGTTGAGGGATCAAGGATGGCGAGGGGTGAAGGATCAGGATTGGTCAAGGATCAAGGATGATAAGGGGTGAGGGGTGAGATGTGAGGGTCAGAGTTGGTCAGGGTTCAGGGATGGTGAATGTTGAAGGATCAGGAACGGTGAGGGTTGAGGGGTCAGGGATGGTGAGGGGTCAGGGATGGTGAGGGGTGAGGGGTCAACGGTGGTAAAGGATGAGGGGTCAGGGATGGTGAGTGATGAGGGATGGTGATGGTTGAATGGTCAGGAATGGTCAGATGTAAGGCGTCAGGGTTAGTTGAGGTCAGAGATGGTGAGGAGTCAGGGATGGTGAGGATAAGAGATCAGGGTTGGTGCGGAGTCAGGGTTTGTGAAGGGTGAGGGGTTAGCGATGATGAGTGGTGAGTGGTCACAGATGGTGAGTGATGAGGGGTCAGGGAAGGTGAGGAATGATGAGGTGTGAGGGGTCACGGATGGTGAGGGGTGAGGGGTCAGGGAAGGTGAGGGATGAGAGGTCAGGGTCGGTAAAGTGTGAGGCATGGTGAGGGGTCAGGGAAGGTGAGGAATGGTGAGGATGAGGGATGGTCAGGACTGAGGGATGAGGGATAGTAATGGGTTAGGGGTCAGGGTAGGTGAGAAATGAAGGGTCAGGGATGTTCAGTGGCCAGGAATGGTGAGGGCTGAGGGGTCAGGATTGGTGAGGGTTAAGGTGTCAGAGATGGTGAAGGGTGAAGGATCTGGGTAGGTGAGGGGTGTGGGTCATGTTTGCTGAGGGGTGAGGAACAAGTGTGGTGAGGGGTGAGGCTTGGTGAGGGGTGAGAGGTCAGGCTTGGTGAGGGATGACGGTTTGGGAATGGTGAGGGCTCAGGGATGTTGAGGCAACAAAATTTGTGACAGGTGAGGGGTCAGGATTCATGAGGGGTGAGGGGTTAGCGATGATGAGTGGTGAGGAGTCACGGATGGTAAAGGGTCAGGGGTCAGGGATGTTGATGGCTGAGGGGTCAGGGTTGGTAGGGGTGAGGGGTCAGGTTTGGTGAAGAGTGAAGGATGAGAGATGGTGACGGGTGAGGGGTCAGGGGTGGTGAGGGATGTTGAGGTGTGAAGGATGGGGGTGGTGAGGAATGAGGGATGTTGAGGTGTGAGGGGTGGGGGGGTGGTGAGGGGTCAGGGATGGTGAGGGGTCAGGCCAGGTATGGGATCAGAGATGGTGAGAGGTGAGCGGTCAGGGATTCTGAGTGATGAGGGGTGAGGGTTCAGGGTGGTGAGGGGTGAGAGGTCAGAGATGATAATGGATGGTGAGGGTTGAAAAGGTCAAAGAAGCTGAGGGTCACAGGTAGGGATGTTGAGCGGTCAGAGTTGGTGAGGGGTGAAGGTAAGGGTTAGTGAGGAGTGAAGGGTCATGGATAATGCAGAATGAGAGGTCAGGGATGCTGAGGGTCGAGGGGTTAGGGATGGTGAGGGATAAGGTGTCAGGGATGGTGAGGGGTGAGGGCTCAGGGTTGGTGAGGTGTGAGGCGTGGTGAGAGTAGTTGGGCCTGGCATGGTGAGGGGTCAGGAGTCAGGGATGGTGAGGGATCATGAGGGGTGAGGGACAGGGTTCATGAGGGGTCAGGGATTTGAGGGGTAAGGGGTCATGGATGATGGCAGGTCGAGGAGATGGATGGTGGAGGGTCAGAATTGGCGAGGGAAGGTGATGGATGAGGCATCAGCGTTGGCAAGGAATGAGTAGTGAGAGATGGTGAGGGGTGAGGGGTAAGGGATGATGAGGGCTCAGGGATGGTGAGAGGTGAGGGTTCATAGGTGGTGAGGAATCAGAGATGATGAGGGTTTGAGGGTTAGGGTGATGAGGGGTCATGGGTCAGGATTGGTGAGGGGTGAGGGGTCAGGGTCGGTGAGGGGTCAGGAGTCAGAGATGCTGAGGGGTGAGGGGTTAGGGATCGTGAGGTATGGTGATGAGTGAGGGATGCGTAGTCAGAGATAGTGAGGGATGAGGAGTCAGAGATAATGAGGGGTCAGGGTTCATGAGGGGTGAGGTTCAGGGTTGGTGAGGGATGAGGGGTCAGGGATGGTGAGATGTCAGAGGACAGGGAGGTTAGATGTCAGGGATGGTGTGGAGTCAGGGTCAGTGAGGGGTCAGGGATGGTGAGGGGTCAGGAGTCAGAGATGCTGAGGGGTGAGGGGTCAGGGTTGGTGAGGTATGGTGATGAGTGAGGGATGAGTAGTCAGAGATAGTGAGGGATGAGGTGTCAGAGATGCTGAGGGGTCAGAGGTCAGGGATGGTGAGGGAGGAGGGGTGAGGGATGTTGTGGGATGAGGGGTCAGCAATGGTGAGGGGTCAGGGTTGGTGAGGTGAGGAATCAAGTTTGGTGAGAGATGGTGAGATGTGAGGGGTCAGGGTTGGTGAGGGGTGAGAGGTCAGGGATGGTGCCGGGTCGAGGAGATGGATGGTAAAGGGTCAGGATTGGCGAGGGCTGGTAAGGGATGAGGAGTCAGGGTTGGTGAGGGGTGAGAGATGGTGAGGGATGAGACGTCAGATATGTTGAGGGCTCAGCAATGGTGAGAGGCGAGGGGTCAGGAATGGTGAGGGGTCAGGGATGGTGAGGGTTGAGAGGTCAGGGTTGGAGAGGGATGGTGAGGGGTGAATGGTCAGAGATGGTGAGGTGTGATGGGTCACAGATGGTGAAAAGTGAGGGGTCTGGGAAGGTGTGGGGTGAGGAGTCAGGGATGGTGAGGGTGATGGGTCAGAGATGGAGAAGGTGAGGGGTGAGGGGTCAGGATAGGTGAGCTCTGGTGATGGGTGAGGGGCAAGCGGTCAGAGATGGTCGGGGTCAAGGATGGTGAGGGAGGAGAGGTGAGGGATGGTGGTGGATGAGAGATCAGGGATGGTGAGGGGTCAGCGATGGTGAGGAGTGAGGGGTCAGGGATGATAATGGGTCTGGGATGGTGAGAGGGTGGGAGATGATAGGGTGTGAGCAGTCAAGTGTGGTGAAGGGTAAGGGGTCAGAAATGGTGACGGGTGAGGGTCAGTGATGGTGAGGGGCGAGGAGTCAGGTTTGGTGAGGGATGAGGGATCAGTGATGGTGAGGGGTCAGGGGTGAGGGATGGTGAGGGCTGAGGGCTCGGGGATGGTGAAGTGTCAGAGCTGTTGAGGGATGAGGGGTCAGGATTAGTGACGGGTCAGGGTTAAAAGAAGGTGTGTGCTCACAGTTGGTTTGGGTGAAGGGTCTGGGATAGTGATGGGTGAGGATTCGAGTTTAGTGAGAGGTCAGGGATGGTGAGAGGTCAGGGATGGTGAGGGGTGAGGTGACACATTGGTGAGAACTGAGGGGTCAGGGATGGTGAGGGCTGAGAGGTCAGGTCAGGGGTCATTTAAGGTGAGGGGTAAGGGATGGTGAGGGGTCAGGGATAGTGAGTGTTATGGGGTCTGGAATAGTGAAGGGTGAGGGATGACGGGTGAGGGATGGTGAGGGATGTTGAGGAGTAAGGGGTCAGGCATGGAGAGGGTGAGGGGTTAATGATACTGAGGATTGAGGTGTCAGAGTTGGTGCAGGGTGGGTGGTGAGGGGTGAGGGGTCAGGGTTGGTGCAGAGTGAGGGGTGACAGGTCAGGGTGCAGGGTGCAGGGTGCGGGGTGAGGGGTCAGGGTTGGTGCAGGGTGAGGGGTGAGGAGTCAGGGTTGGTGTAGAATGAGGGGTGAGGGGTCAGAGTTGATGCAGAGTGAGGGGTGATGGTGAGGGGTCAAGGTTGGTACAGGGTGAGGGGTCAGGGATGATGTAGGGTGAGGCGTGAGGAGTCAGAGTTGGTGCAGGGTGAGGGGTGAGGAGTCAGGGATGATGAGGGGTCAGGTATGTGAGGGATGTTGAGGGGGTGAGGGGGTGAGGGGTCAGGTCGGGTGTGGAGATGCGGGTGTTGAACTGGGGTAAACACAGTAAGAGTCTGACACCAGGTTTAAATCCAACCGATTGATTTGATAATAAACTCACAAGCTTTCGGGGTTTGTCCCTTGGTCAGGTAAAAACCCCTCATGGTGGGGGTGAGGGGTCAGGGATGGGCAGGGGTGAGGGGTCGTGTATGGTGAGGTGTCAGGGTTGGTGTGGGGTGAAGGGTCAGGAATGATGAGAGGTGAGGAGTCATGTTTGGTCAGGGGTCAGAAATGGTGAGGGTGAGGGGTCAGGGATGGTGAGGGGTCAGTGGGCAGGAATGGTGAGGGGTCAGGATGGTGAGGGGTCAGGATGGTGAGGGGTCAGGATAGTGAGGGTAAATGGTCAGGAATGGTGAGGGGTCAGTGGGCAGGAATGGTGAGAGGTCAGGGGTCAGCGATGGTGAGGGTTGAGGCCTTCAGCCATGGGGAGAGTGAGGGGACAGGGATGGTGAGGGGTCAGGGATAGTGAGGGGTCAGGGTCAGGGATAGTGAGGGTGAGGAGTCAGGTGGGTGAGGGGTGAGGTGTTAGAGTTGGTGAAGGGTGAGGGGTAAACCATGGTGAGGGGTCAGGGGTCAAGGTGAGGTATAAGGGGTAAGGGGTCAGGATTGTTGAGAGATGGTGAGGGGTCAGGGGTCAGGGATGGTGAGGGATGAGGGGTCAGGGTCAGGGATGGTGAGGGATGAGGGGTCAGTGGTCAGGGATGGTGAGGGATGAGAGGTGAGGGGTCAGGCATCAGGGAGGGGTGAGGGGTCAGAGATGGTCAGGGCTGAGAAGTCAGCGATGCTGAGGGGTCAGGGTTTGTGAGGGGGAGTGGTCAGGGATGGTGAGGGGTGAGGGATAGGGTTGGTCAGGTGTGAGGGACGGTCAGGGTGAGTGGTCAGGAATGGTGAGGGGTGAGGGGTCAGGGCTGGACAGTGGTCAGGGATAATAAAGGTTGAGGGTGAGGGTCAGGGATGGTGAGCGGTAAGGGGTCAGGGAAGGTATGGGTGAAGACTCAGAGATGGTCAAATGGATTTGTCAGGGGACAGGGATGGTGAGGGGTGAGAAATCAGGGACAGTGAGGGCTGAGGGGTCAGGGATTGTGAGGAATCAGGGATAGCAAGGGAAGAGGAGTCAGGGTTAGTGAGAGGTCAGGGATGGTGTGCGGTGAGGGATGGAGAGAGGGGAGGGGGTCAGGGATGGAGAGAGGGGAGGGGGTCAGGGATGGAGAGAGGGGAGGGGGTCAGGGATGGAGAGAGGTGAGGGGTGAGGCATCAGAGATGGTGAAGGATCAGGGATTGTGAGGGGTGAGTGGTCAGGGATCAGGAATGGTGAGGGGGTGAGGCATCAGGGTTGGTGAAGGGTGAGGGTTATTGAGGGGTGAGTGGGTAGGAATGGTGAGATGTGAGGTGTCAAGGTTGGTCAGCGGTCAGGAATGGTGATGGGTGAAGGGTCAGGGATGGTGATGGGTGAAGGGTCAGGAATGGTGATGGATGAAGGGTTAGGAATGGTGATGGGTGAAGGGTCAGGGATGGTGATGGATGAAGGGTCAGGGATGGTGATGGGTGAAGGGTCAGGAATGGTGATGGGTGAAGGGTCAGGGATGGTGATGGGTGAAGGGTCAGGGATGGTGATGGGTGAAGGGTCAGGAATGGTTATGGATGAAGGTTAGGAATGGTGATGGGTGAAGGGTCAGGGATGGTGATGGATGAAGGGTCAGGGATGGTGATGGGTGAAGGGTCAGGAATGGTGAGGGGTGAAGGGTCAGGAATGGTGAGGGGTGAAGGGTCAGGAATGGTGATGGGTGAAGGGTCAGGAATGGTGATGGGTGAAGGGTCAGGAGTGGTGATGGGTGAAGGATCAGCGTTGATGAGGGATCAAGGGTCAGGAATGGTGAGGGGTGAGGAATAGGCTGGGTCAGGGGTCAGGGATAGTGAGGGGTTATAGGGTCACAGATGGTGAGTGATGAGGGGTCAGGGATGATGAGGGGTGAGGGGTGAGGAGTCAGGGTTGGTGAGGTGTGAAGGATGCTCGCAGATCAGGGGTCAGGGATTGCGAGGAGTCAGGGATAGTGAGGGGTGAGTGGTGATGGATGGTGAGTGGTCAGGGATAGTGAGGTGTGAGGGATGATGAGTGGTGTGGGGTCAGGGTTGGTGGATGTTGAGTGGTCAGGAATGCTGAAGGGTCAGGGACGGTGAGGGGTGAGGGGTCAGGGGTCAGAGATGGTGAGAGGTCAGGGGTGGTGAGGTAGGGGTCAGGGGTCAGGATGGTGAGGGGTCAGGAGTCAGGGATGGTCAGGGGTCAGGGATGGTGAGGGGTCAGGGATGGTGAGGGGTCAGAGATGGTGAGGGGTCAGGGATAGAGATGGGTCAGGGATGGTGAGGGGAGGGGTCAGGGATGGTGAGGGGTCAAGGATGGTGAGGGGTCAGGGATGGTGAGGGGGTCAGGGATGGTCAGGGGTCAGGGATGGTGAGGGGGTCAGGGATGGTCAGGGGTCAGGGATAGTGAGGGGTCAGAGTTCAGAGATGGTAAATGATGAGGGGTAAGGGATGGTGAAGGGTGAGGGATCAGTGTTGGTCAGGGGTCAGGGATCAGGGATGGTGAGGTGTGGGGGTCCGGGTTGGTGAAGGGTGAATGGTCAGTGATGCTGAGGGGTGAGGGGGAAGGGTTTGTGAGGGGTGAGGTGTCAGTGATGGTGAGGGGTCAGGATTAGTGAGGGTGACGGGTCAGAGATGGTGAGAGGTGAATGGTCAGGAATGGTGAGGAGTGAAGGGTCAGAGATGGTGAGGGTTAAGGTATCAGAGATGGTGAGGGGTGAAGGATCTGGGTTGGTGAGGGGTGTGGGTCATGTTGACTGAGGGGTGAGGGGTGAGGGGTCATGGATAGTGAGGGGTGAGGGATCAGGCTTGGTGAGGGGTGAGGGATCAGGCTTGGTGAGGGGTAAGGGGTCATAGTTGGTGACGGATGATGGTTCAGGAATGGTGAGGGGGTGAGGGTTCAGGTTGTGAGGGGTGGTGAAGACTGAGGGATGCTGACGGGTAACAGATGGTGAGGGATGAGGGGTCAGGGAAGGTGTTGGTTGTGGGATCAGAGATGGTGAGGGGTCAGGGTTCATTGTGTAGATAGGTCAGCTATGGTGAAGGTTGAGGTGTCAGGAATGTTGAGGGGTGAGGGGTGAGGGGTCAGTGTTGGTGGGGGTAGAGGGATCAGTGATGGTGCAGGGTCAGTGTTGGTGAGGGATGAGCGGTCAGGGAAAATGAAGAGTCAGGGATAGTGAGGGGTGAGAGGTCAAGGTTAGTCGGGGTGAGGGGTCAGAGTTGGTGAGGGGTCAGGGATATGAGGGGTAAGTGGTTGCGGTTGGTTAGGGGGTCAGGGATGGTGAGGGTTCAGGGTTTGTGAGGAGTGAGGGATAGTGAGGGGTCAGGGGTCAGGGATGGTGAGTGATGGTGAGGAGTGTTGCGGGGTGAGGGGTCAGGATTGGAGAGGGATGGTGAGGGGTGAGGAGGCAGGGATGGTGAGGGGTCTGATATCAGGGATGACTAGAGATGAGGATGAGGGGTCAGAGATGGTGAGATGATAGGGATGGTGAGGGGTCAGGGTCGGAATGGTGAGGGGCGAGTGGTGAGGGTCCAGGAATGGTGAAAGGTGAGGGGTGACGGGTCTGGTTTGGTGAGGAGTGAAGAGATAGGAATGGTGAGGGGTGAGGTGTCAGGGTTGGTGAGGGATCAGAGATGGTGAGGCTGAAGGGTCAGGGATAGTCAGGGGTCAGGGATGGTGAGGGGTGAGGGATGAGGGGTCAGGGTTGGTGAGGGATTGTGAGGAGTGAGAGGTCAGGGATGGTAAGGGTCAGGGTTCATGAGGGTGAGGGTCAGAGGTCAGAGATGGTTAGGGGTGAGGGGGTCAGATGTTGAGCCATCAGGGTAGGTGAGGGGTGAGGTGTCAGGGATAGTGAGGTGTCAGAGATGGTGAGGTATCAGGGATGTTGAGGGTTCAGGGGTCAGAGATGTTGACGGGTGAGGGGTCAGGGTTGGTGAAGTATGGTGATGGAGAGAGGTGAGTGTCCAGACATGGTGAGGAATGAGGGGTCAGAAATGGTGAGGTGTCAGAGATAGTGAGTGGTGAGGTGTCAGAGATAGTGAGTGGTGAGGGGTCAGGGATGGTGAGTGGTGAGGGGTCAGGGATGGTGAGGGGTGAGGGGTCAGGGATGGTGAGGGGTGAGGGGTCAGGGATGGTGAGGGCTGAGGAATGGTGAGTGGTAAGGGGTCAGGAATGGTGAGATGTGAGCAGTCAGGGGTGGTGAGGGGTTAGGGGTGAGGGGTAAGCGGTGAGAGATCGTGAGGGGCCACGGCTGTTGAGGGATGAGGGATGGTGAGGGCTGAGGGCTCAGGATTCGTAGGTGTGAGGGGACAGGATTCGTGAGGGGTCAGAGTTGGTGATGGGTGAGGGAGAGGGTCAGAGATGGTGAGGGGTCAGTGTTTGTCAGGGGTTAGGGGTCAAGCATGGTGAGGGGGTGAAGAGTCAGCGATGGTGAAGGGTTAGGGATGTGGAAGCAACAGAATTTGTGAGAAGTGAGGGGTCAGGGTTCATGAGGGGTGAGGGGTTAGCGATGATGAAGGGTCAGGGGTCAGGGATGATATGGGGTCAGGGGTCAGGGGTCAGGGTTGGTAAAGAGTGAAGGGTGAGAGATGGTGATGGGTGAGAGGTCAGAGATGGTGAGGGGTGGCTTGGTCAGGGATGTTGAGGTGTGAGGGGTGATGGTGAGGGGTCAGGGATGTTGAGGTGTGAGGGGTGGTGATGGTGAGGGGTCAGGGATGTTGAGGTGTGAGGGGTGGTGATGGTGAGGGGTCAGGGATGTTGAGGTGTGAGGGGTGGTGATGGTGAGGGGTCAGGGATGTTGAGGTGTGAGGGGTGGTGATGGTGAGGGGTCAGGGATGTTGAGGTGTGAGGGGTGGTGATGGTGAGGGGTCAGGGATGTTGAGGTGTGAGGGGTGGTGATGGTGAGGGGTCAGGGATGTTGAGGTGTGAGGGGTGGTGATGGTGAGGGGTCAGGGATGTTGAGGTGTGAGGGTGGTGATGGTGAGGGGTCAGGGATGGTGAGGTGTGAGGGGTGGTGATGGTGAGGGGTCAGGGATGGTGAGGGCTGAGTGCGGTAAGAAGTCTGACACCAGGTTTAAATCCAACCGATCTATTTGATAATAAACTCACAAGCTTTCGACCCTGTGGTCTTCATTTGAAGGCTCAGTGATCAGGGATAGTGAAGAGGCTGGGGTCAGGGTTGGTGAGGGGTGAGGGGTTGGGGTGGTGAGGAATTAGAGATGGTGAGGGGTGAGGTGTCAGGGATAGTGAGGGGTTAGAGATAGTGAGGGGTAAGGTGTCAGGGATGGTGAGGGGTGAGGGGTTGGGATGGTGAGGAATTAGAGATGGTGAGGGGTGAGGTGTCAGGGATGGTGAGGGGTGAGGTGTCAGGGATGGTGAGGGTTGGGGTGGTGAGGAATTAGAGATGGTGAGGGATGAGAGGTCGGGGTGGTGAGGGGTTAGAGATAGTAAGGGGTAAGGTGTCAGGGATGGTGAGGGCTGAGGGCTCAGGGTTGGTGAGGTGTGAGGCGTGGTGAGGGTAGTTGGGTCTGGGATGGTGAGGGGGCAGGAGTCAGGGATGGTGAGGGATCAGGGTTCATGAGGGGTGAGGGTCAGGGTTCGTGAGGGGTTAGGGGTCAGAGATTTGAGGGGTGAGGGGTCATGGATGGTGAGGGGTAAGTGGTCACAGATGATGCCGGGTCGAGGAGATGGATGGTGGAGGGTCAGAATTGGCGAGGGAAGATGATGGATGAGGGGTCAGGGTTGGTGAGGGATGAGTGGTGAGAGGTGAGGGCTCAGGGATGGTGAGGGGTCAGGTTTGGTGAGGGGTCAGGTTTGGTGAGGGGTCAGGGGTCAGGTTTGGTGAGGGGTCAGGGGTCAGGGATGGTGAGGGGTCAGGGGGTCAGGGATGGTGAGCGTTGAGGGATGGTGAGGGGTGAGAGGTCAGGGATGGTGAAGAGTGAGGTGTCAATGTTGGTGAGGGCTGAGGGGTCAGGAACAGTAAGGGTCAGGAATTGTAAGGGGTCAGGGATGGTAAGGGTGAGGGGTAAGGGGTCAGACTTGGTGACAGATGATTGGTCAGAGATGGTGAGAGAACAGAGATGGTGAGGGATGGTGAAGGAGCCAGGGTTTGTGAGGGGTCAGTAATGGTGAAGGATGAGGGTCAGAGATTGTGAGGGGTGAATGATGTAGAGATGCCGACGTTGGACTGAGGTAAACTCAGTAAGAGGTCTGGCAACACCAATTTTAAATCCAACCGATTTATTTGACAGTAAATCTGCGAGCTTTCGGCGTTTGTGCCTTCGTCAGGCGAAATGAGATGTTCTGGTCTGCAATAGCACACATATCAACACAGACAGTTTACAGATTAGAATGTGAATCCTTACACCTAACCTGCTATTCAAGTCTTAAAGCGGCTCACACTGTGAGTGGAGAGAGCGTTAAGCCCCAGGTTAAAGAGATGTGGATTGTCTCCAGACAGCCCAGTAAGTGAGGGTTTATAAACCCAGGCAAGTCCTGGAGGTTACAGATAGTGTGACATGAATCCAAGAGCCAGGATTGGTAAAGGGTCAGGATTGGTGAGGGGTCAGGGTTGGTGAGAGATGAGGGACGAGTGATGGTGAGGAATGAGCGGTCAGGGATGCTGAAGGGTGAGGGTCAAGGATGGTGAAGGGTTAGGGATGTGGCTTCAGAGTTAGTGAGGGGTGTGGGCTCAGGATTGGTGAGGGGAGAGGGTCAGGGTTGGTGAGGGGTCAGAAATGATAAGGGGTCAGGGATGTTGAGGGGTCAGGGATCAGGGAGGTTAGGGGTCAGGAATGGTGAGGCGATGGGATTGGTGAGGGTTGAAAGGTCAGTGATGGTGATGGTGAGAGCTGAGGGGTGAGGTTTGGTGAGGGATGAAAGGTCAGTGTTGGTGAGTGTTGAGTGATCAGGGATGGTGAGGGGTCAGGAATGGTGAGGGATGAATGGTTAGGATTGGTGAGGAGTGAGGGTCAGGGATGGTGAGGGGTCAGGGATGGTGAGGGGTGAGGGTTCAGGGATGGTAAAGGATGAGGAATCAGGAAGGTTGAGGGGTGAGGGGTCAGGGGTGGTGAGGAGTGAAGGGTCAGGGGTGGTGTGGGCTCAGGGATGGTGAGAGGTGAGGGTTCATAGGTGGTCAGTGATCAGAGATGATGAGGGTTTGAGGGGTTAGGATGCTGAGGGGTCAGGGGTCAGGGTTGGTGAGGGGTCATGGTTGGTAAGGGTCAGAGATGGTGAGGAGTAAGGAGGGATAATGAAGGGTCAGGATTCATGTGGGGTGAAGTTCAGGGTTGGTGAGGGGTCAGGGATGTTGAGGGGTGAGAGGTCAGGGATGGTGTGGAGTCAGGGTCAGTGAGGGGTCAGGAGTCAGAGATGCTGAGGGGTCAGGGTTGGTGAGGTATGGTGATGAGTGAGGGCTGAGCAGTCAGAGATAGTGAGGAATGAGCGGTCAAGGATGCTGAGGGGTCAGGGATGGTGCAGGTTGAGCAGTCAGGGATGGTGAGGTGTCAGCAATGGTGAGGGGTCAGGGTTGGTGAGGGGTGAGAGGTGAGGGTTGATGAGGGGTGAAGGATTAGGGTTGGTGAGGGGTGAGAGTTCATGGATAGTGAGGAGTCAGAATTGGTGAGGGATGAGGGGTTAGTGTTGGTACGGGTGAGGGGTCAGGAATGGTGAGGGGTCAGGAATGATGAGGGGTCGGGGTCAGGGTTGGTGAGGGGAGGAATCAAGTTTGGTGAGGGATGGTGAGATGTGAGGGGTCAGGTTTGGTGAAAGGTGAGAGGTCAGGGATGGTGCCGGTTCTAGGAGATGGATGGTGAGGGGTCAGGATTGGCGAGGGCTGGTAAGGGATGAGGGGTCAGTGTTGGTGAGGGGTGAGTGGTGAGGATGGTGAGAGGTGAGAGGTCAGACATGTTGAGGGCTCAGCAATGGTGAGGGGTGAGGGGTCAGGGATGGTGAGGGATGAAGGGGCAACAATGGTGAGTGTTGAGGGGTCAGGGATGGTGAGGGAACAGGGTTCAAGGTTGGTGAGGGATGAGGGGGCAGCGATGGTGAGGGTTGAGAGTTCAGGGATGGAGAGAGATGGTGAGATGTGATGGGTCACAGAAGGTGAGAGATGAGAGGTCTGGAAAGGTGTGGGGTGAGGAGCCAGGGATGGTGATGGGTCAGGGATGTTGAGGGGCAAGGGGTCAGGAATGGTAAGCGTTGAGGGCTAAGTGATGGTGAGGGGTGAGGGTGTGGATAGAGGGATCAGGGATGGTGAAAGTTCAGGATTGGTGAAGGGTCAGTGTTGGTGAGGGATCAGGGATGGTGAGGGATGAGCAGTCAGGGTCAGCGAGGGGTCAGGGATAGTGAGGTGTCAAGGTTAGTGAGGGTTGAGGGGTCAGGGTTGGTGAGGACTGAGGGGTCAGGAATGGAGATGGATCAGAGATGATGAGAATTGATGGATTAGGGATGGTGAGGCATCAGGGTCAGGGATGGGGAGGGTGAGGTGTCAGGGTTGGTGGGATCTGAGCAGTCGGGATGGTGAGGAGTGAGGGGTCAGAGTTGGGAGGGATGGTGAGGGGTGAATGGTCAGGAATGGTGAGGAATGAGGGGTCAGGATTGGTGAGAGGTGAGGAGTCAGAGATGGTGAGTTGTGAGGGGTCAGGTCTGGTGAGAGGTGAGGAATCAGGATTAGTGAGTGGTGAAGGGTTAGGGATGGTGAGGGATGGTGAGAGATGAGGGACCAGTGATGGTGAGGGATGAGTGGTCAGGGATGGTGAAGGGTTAGGGATGGTCAGGGATGGTGAAGGGTGAGGGGTCAGGGATGATGAAGGGTTAGGGATGGTCAGGGATGGTGAAGGGTGAGGGGTCAGGGATGGTGAAGGGTTAGGGATGGTCAGGGATGGTGAAGGGTGAGGGGTCAGGGATGGTGAAGGGTTAGGGAGTCAGGGATGGTGAAGGTGAGGGGTCAGGGATGTGAAGGGTGAGGGGTCAGGGATGGTGAAGTTAGGATGGTAAGGGGTCAGGGATGGTGATAGTCAGGGATGGTGAAGGGTTAGGGGTCAGGGATGTGAATGAGCGGTGGTGAAGGGTTAGGGATGGTCAGGATGAGTGAGGGATGAGTTCAGTGATGGTGAGGGCTGAGGGGTCAGGCTTGGTGAGGGATGAAGGGTCAGTGTGGGTGAGCATTGAGCAGTCAGGGATGGTGAGGGGTCAGAGATCAGTGTGATGAGTGGCGAGGGATGGTGAGGGGGGTCAGGATTGGTGAGGGGTTACAGATAGCGTGGGCTCAGGAATGGTGAGAGGTGAGGGTCTATAGGTGGTGAGGGATCAGAGGTGATGACGGTTGAGGGATTAGGATGGTCAGGGGTCAGAGATGGTGAGGATGAGGAGTCAGGGATGATGAGGGGTCAGGCTTCATGGGGGTGAGGTTCAGGGTTGGTGAGGGGTCAGGGATGTTCAGGGGTGAGAGGTCAGGGATGTTCAGGGGTGTCAGCGATCAGAGAGCTTAGATGTCATGGGTGGTGTGAGGTCGGGGTTGGTGACGGGTCAAGAGTCAGAGATGCTGAGGGGTCAGGGTTGGTGAGGGGTCAGGGTTGGTGAGGGGTGAGGGGTCAATGTTGTTGAGGGGTGAGGGGTCAGGGTTGGTGAGGGGTGAGGGGTCAACGTTGTTGAGGGGTGAGGGGTCAGGGTTGGTGTGGGGTGACGGGTCAGTGATATTAAGGTGAGGGGACTGGAGTTGACCCACTTCAACAAAAGTTGAAAGGACTTTTAACTTGTGTGTTCGGAGGTTCTCACCTCTGCCTGTTTGTAAGACCCCAAAAAATGGCCACAAAAAATTCTCCATTCCTTTAAATTGTTTTATCCCTGACCCAGTGAGGAGATTTCTCACCCGGCTCCTCATCCTGTCTGCATGAAAATGGGTTGGGTTTTGAATTTTTAACCTGTCAGCTGACTAAAGGATTCCTGACCCTGTGTAATTGTAGGATTATTATTAAATAAACGGGTTGGATTTAAACCTGGTGTTGTGAGACTTCTTACTGAGCTGATTAAAGCAACATAAACCTGTTCATTCTCAGATAGTTTCGACCCGTTTGTTTACTCTGAATAGAGTGTCCTTATTTACAAGATGGACAAACACAAGTAAAGGTTCAACAAGTTTATTAATAATAACACTATTAACCCTTAAATTACCCCCATAAAACAAGAGGATCGCCCAGATTGAAGTCTACGACTCACAGAGATGGTTTGGTTAAATTGCAGGCTCGATTCTCTGAGTCTCTCTGGTTTGTTGTGTGGAAGGTGAGTCTCGATGGCAGCTTCTTCCTTCCTTCCCTCTCTGGTCAGTCTTCCAGATGGTCAACCTCCCTCATCCTCTCTTCACTGCTGGTCTCTGAAATGTGTCCCTCTATTTCCCCTCCTGCCTGTTTGCCTTTCCAGAAACTTCTCTGGCTTCTGGTCAGTGAGATCCTGGGGGCTGGGGAGTGTTCCAATACCCGGTGGGTTTCTTGATGTTTGCCTGACAGGACACCAGGGTCCACCTCCACCCCCCCCCCACCCCCCCACCCCCTCACTGTGTCCATCTCCACGCTGCTGTTTCCATGTAACCTGTTATCAGATTAAACCCACTGCAGGAACTCTCAGTGACAGAAAGTCTGGCCCAGTCTGGGTTTCTAACAATCGGCCGGTGCATTTCAACGGGGTGCAGTGATCTCCTGCTAAATATCAGTCAGGGGGCAATGAGCTTTGCTGGGTGATTGATGGGTCAGACAGGTTTGTTTATTTGTACAATTGACCTGCCCCAGGTTTGACTGTGTTTGATTTTTAATCTGCCCAGTTCTTTAATTTAGCATATCCAATTTAATCAGCTTTAAAACTTGACATGTGATTGAAGTGAACCTTTGTGTTCAGCTCAGCCTTTGTTCAAAAATTTACTTTCAATTCTTGGTTTAACAGACAAAGGCTAAAGATTACCATGACTACAATAACAGAGAAACAGATTGCAGAACATTAACAAATTTAAACTCATCTCTTGAGTTGAGTTTGCAGTGAATGGAATTACACTCAGTTATCCCTCTGGGGGGTGTTTGACTCCAAGGATAATTGTAAATATTGGGTTTGTGATAATATAAACAGGGTCTAATAGTTCAAACAGATCCTTATAATTCAGAGAACTTTACTGATTTGATAGTCGCTGCTGGAAATAGTTATTTCTACAAACGGAAAATGTGACTAGAAGTCAAACTTTTCAAATGCTATTTCCATAAATGTATGAAATATTATTTGAATTAAAGAAAAAGTTAAAATTACACTGGATTAAATCACAATTATATGTAATGGGAAAATATTAATGTAGGAAAATAAGGGGGTCAATGAAAAATCTGCTTGTTAAATGGGGAAAGTCAAATTATTGTTATATTTTGCTAAAGAAATGTTATCTTTTATAATGTAGAATTGTATAGAATGTCACAGTGCGGGAGAGAAATCCATGTATCGATTATTCAGATTCCTAACTGTGTTCAGAACTATAACACGTGAAAATCTCCAACCAACAAACATTCGGGGGATCCAAATATTAGGGGGTGAGGGGTCAGGAGTGTTGAGGGGTGAGGGGTCAGGAGTGTTGAGGGGTGAGGGGTGAGGAGTGTTGAGGGGTGAGGGGTCAGGATTGGAGAGGGATGGTGAGGGTGAGGAGGTAGGGATGGTCAGGATGTGTGGGATCAGGGATGGTGAGAGTTGAGGGTGAGGGGTCAGAGATTGTGAGGGGTGAGGTGTTCGGGAATGGTGAGGGGTCAGGGTCGGAATGGTGAGGGGGTGACGGGTCTGGGTTGGTGAGGGGTGAAGAGATAGGAATGGTGAGGGGTGAGGGTCCAGGAATGGTGAGGGATCAGAGATGATGAAGCTGAGGGGTCAGGGATCAGGAATGGTGAGGGCTCAGGGGTCAGGGATGGTGAGAGGTGAGGGATGAGGGGTCAGGGTTGGTGAAGGATTGTGAGGATTGAGGGGTCAGGGATGGTAAGGGTCAGGGTTCATGAGGGTGAGGGTCAGGGGTCAGATATGTTGAGCGGTCAGGGTTGGTGTGGGGTGAGGTGTCAGAGATAGTGATTGTCAGAGATGGTGAGGTATCAGGGATGGTGAGGGTTCATGGGGTCAGGGATGGCGAGGGGTGAGGGGTCAGGGATGGTGAGGGCTGAGAGGTCAGAAATGCTGAGAGTGAGGGGTCAGGGATGGTGAGGGCTGAGGGGTCAGGGATGGTGAGGGATGAGGGGTCAGGGATGGTGAAAGGTGAGGGGGTCAGGGGATGGTGAGAGGTGTGGAGGTGGTAAGGAGGTAGAAGGTGTGAGGTGTGGTCCGGGTGGTTAGGAGGTGAGGGATCAGGGGATGGTGAGAGGTGAGGGATCAGGGATGGTGAGAGGTGAGGGGTCAGGGTTGGTGAAGGGTCAGGGATGTTGAAGGCTAAGGAATGGTGAATGGTAAGGGGTCAGGAATGGTGAGATGTGAGGGGTCAGGAATGGTGAGATGTGAGGGGTCAGGAATGGTGAGATGTGAGGGGTCAGGAATGGTGAGGGGTCAGGAATGGTGAGGCAAGAGAACTTGTGAGAGGTGAGGGGTCAGGGTTCATGAGGGGTGAGGGGTTAGCAATGATGAGTGGTGAGGAGTCACGGATGGTGAAGGGTCAGGGATGGCGATGGCTGAGGGGTCAGGGTTGGTGATGCGTGAGGGGTAAGGGCTGGTGAGGGATGGGGGTAGTAAGGGGTGAGGGATGATGAGGGATGTTGAGGTGTGAGGGGAGGAGTCAGGGGTGGTGAGGGCTGAGTGGTCAGGGATAGTGAAGAGGCTGGGGTCAGGGTTGGTGAGGGGTGAGAGGACAAGGATGGTGAGGGGTCAGGGTTATTGTGTGCTGAGGGTCAGGTATGGTGAGGGATGAGGGGTCAGGGATGGTGTGGGATCAGGGATGGTGAGGGGTGGGGGGTGAAAGGGTCAAAGAAGTTGAGGGTCACGTAGGGATGTTGAGAGGTCAGGGTTGGTGAGGGATGAGGGGTTATGGCTGGTGAGGAGTGAGGGGTCATGGATAATGCAGGGTGAGAGGTCAGGGATGCTGAGGGATGGTGAGGGACAGAGATGGTGAGGTGTGATGGGTCACAGAGGGTGAGAGGTGAGGGGTCAGGGATGGTGAGGAATGAGGAATCAGAGTTGGGAGGGATGGTGAGAGGTGAGGGATGGTGAGGGCTCAGGGATGGTGAGGGTGAGGGGTAAGGGGTTAGGCTTGGTGACGGATGATCAGTCAGAGATGGTGAGGGGTCAGGGATGCTGAGAGAAGAGGGTCAGGTTTGGTCAGGGGTCAGGGGTCAGGGACGATGAGGGGTCAGATGTCAGAGATGATAAGGGGTGAGAGGTCAGGGATGGTGAGGGGTGAGGTGTCAATGTTGGTGAAGGCTGAAGGGTCAAGAACTGTAAGGGTCAGGAATTGTAAGGGGTGAGGGGTCAGGGACGGTAAGGGTGAGGGGTAAGGGGTCAGGCTTGGTGATGGATGATCGGTCAGAGATGGTGAGGGGTCAGGGATGGGAGAGGTGAGAGGTCAGAGATACTAACCATTGAGGGGTGAGGGTTGGTGAGGGGTGAGAGGTCAGGGTTGGTGAGGGGTGAGAGGTCAGGGTTGGTGAGGGGTGAGAGGTCAGGGTTGGTGAATGATGGGAGGGGTGAGTGATTTGATATGGCGAGGAGTGACAGCGATGTGAGGAGTTAGAGATAGTAAGGGCTGAGGGGACAGGGATGGTGAGGGGGTGAAAGGTCAGTGTTGATGAGTGTTGAGCGGTCAGGGATGGTGAGAGGTCAGTGAGTAGACAGGGATGGTGCGTGGGCAGAGATAGTCAGGGGCCAAGGTTGGTGAGGGGTCAGGATTAGTGAGGGGTGAGGGATGGAGGGGGATGAGGAGTCAGGGAGGGTGAGGGGTGAGGGGTCAGGGATGGTGTGGGCTCAGGGATGGTGAGAGGTGAGGGTTCATAGGTGGTGAGGGTTCAGAGATGATGAGGGGTGAGGGGTTAGGATGGTGAGGGTCAGGGGTCAGGGTTGGTAAGAGATGAGGGGTCAGGGATGTTGAGGGGTGAGAGGTCAGGGATGGTGATGTGTTAGAGGTCAGGGAGGTTAAATGTTGGAGATGGTGAGGGGTCAGGGTCGGTGAGGAGTCAGGGATGGTGAGGGGTCAGGTGTCAGAGATGCTGATGGCTGAGGGGTCAGGGATGGTGAGGTATGGTGAGAGGTGAGCACTCAGAGATAGTGAGGGGTGAGAGATCAGGAATGCTGAGGGGTCAGGGATGGTGAAGGAGGACAGGTGAGGGACGATGCGAGATGAGCAGTCAGCGATGGTGAGCGGTCAGGGATGGTGAAGGAGGAGGAGTGAGGGATGGTGCGGGTTGAGCAGTCAGGGATAGTGGAGGGTCAGGGTTGGTGAGGGGTCAGGGTTGGTGAGGGGTGAGAGGTGAGGGTTGATGAGGGGTGAAGGATTAGGGTTGATGAGAGTTCATTGATGGTGAGGAGTCAGAATTGGTGAGGGATGAGGGGTTAGTGTTGGTGATGGGTGAGGGGTCAGGAATGGTCAGGGGTCAGGAATGTTGAGGGGTCAGGGGTCAGGGTTGGTGAGATGTGAGGAGTCAGGTTTAGTGAGGAGGTCAGGGATGATGCTGAGTCGAGGAGATGGATGGTGAGGGGTCAGGATTGGCGAGGGCTGGTAAGGGATGAAGGGTCAGGATTGGTGAGGGTGAGTGGTGAGAGTTGAGAGGTCATACATGTTGAAGCTTAGCAATGGCGAGGGGTGAGGGGTCAGGGATGGTGAGTGTTGAGAGGTCAGGGTTGGAGAGGGATGGTGAGGGGTGAATGATGTAGAGATGCCAGTGTTGGACTGGGGTAAACTCAGTAAGAGGTCTGACAACACCAATTTTAAATCCTCATTCGCCTGACGAAGACTACAAAGGCCGAAAGCTTGCAAGGTTATTATCAAATAAATCGGTTGGATTTAAAATTGGTGTTACCAGACCTCTTACTGAGGGGTGAATGGTCAGTGATGGTGGGTGTGATGGGTCACAGATGGTGAGACATGAGAGGTTGAGAAGGTGTGGGGTCAGGAGTCAGGGATGGTGAGGGGTCAGGGGTCAGGAATGGTGAGGGGTCAGGGATGGTGAGGGGTCAGGAGTCAGGGATGATGAGGGTTCAGGGGTCAGGTTTGGTGAGGAATGAGGGGGCAGTGATGGTGAGGGTTGAGAGGTCAGGGTTGGAGAGGGATGGTGAGGGGTGAATGGTCAGAGATGGTGGGTGTGATGGGTCACAGATGGTGAGAGGTGACGGCTAAGTGATGGTGAGGGGTGAAGGTGATGGGTAGAGGGGTCAGGGATGGTGAAAGGTCAGGATTGGTGAAGGGTCAGTGTTGGTGAGGGGATCAGGGATGGTGAGGGATGAGCAGTCAGGGACAGTGAGGGGTCAGGGATAGTGAGGGGTGAGGGGGTCAAGGTTTCTAAGGGTTGAGGGGTCAGGGTTGGTGAGGGGTCAGGAATGGAGAGGGATCAGAGATAATGAGAATTGAGGGGTTAGGGATGGTGAGGGGTGAGGGGTCAGGATTAGTGAGCGATGAGGGGTCAGGATTGGTGAGGGGTCAGGGATGGAGAGAGATGAGGGACCAGTGATGGTGAGGAATGAGCGGTTAGGGATGGTGAAGTGTGAGGTGTCAGGGATGGTGAAGGGTTAGGGATGGTCAGGGATGTGGCTTCAGAGTTAGTGAGGGGTGAGGGATCAGGGTTGATGAGGAGAGAGGGTCAGGGTTGGTGAAGGGTTAGGGATGGTGAGGGGTGAGCGGTCAGGGATGGTGAGACATCAGGGATGGTGAACAGTTAGGATTGGTGAGGGATGAGGAGTCAGGGAGGGTGAGGGGTCAGGATGGTGACAGGTGAGGGGTCAGGAATGGTGTGGGCTCAGGGATGGTGAGAGGTGAGGGCTCATAGGTGGTGAGGGATCAGAGATGATGAGGGTTGAGGGGTTAGGGTGGTCAGGGGGTCAGGGTTAGTAGGGTCAGAGATGGTGAGGGATGAGGAGTCAGGGATGATGAGGGGTCAGGATTCACGAGGGGTGAGGTTCCGGGTTGGTGAGGGTTGAGGGGTCAGGGATGTTCAGGGATGAGAGGTCAGGGATGGTGAGGTGTCAGAATTGGTGAGGGATGAGGGGTCAGGAATGGTGAGGGGTCACGAATGATGAGGGGTCAGGGGTCAGGAATGCTCAGGGGTCAGGAATGATGAGGGGTCAGGGGTCAGGAATGCTCAGGGGTCAGGAATGATGAGGGGTCAGGGGTCAGGAATGATGATGGGTCAGGAATGATGAGGGGTCAGGAATGATGAGGGGTCAGGGGTCAGGAATGATGATGGGTCAGGGGTCAGGAATGATGAGGGGTCAGGAATGATGAGGGGTCAGGGGTCAGGAATGATGATGGGTCAGGAATGATGAGGGGGGTCCAGGGGTCAGAATGATGATGGTCTAGGGTCAGGAAATGAATGAGTGGTCAGGAATGATGAGTGAGTCAGGGGTCGAGGAATGATGATGGTTCGGGGTCCGGAATTGGAAAGGTCAGGGTTTGTTAGTGGAGGAGTCAGGGATGGTGAGGGGGTCAGGGATGGTGAGGGGTCAGGGATGAGGGTTGGTGAGAGATGGCGAGCAGTAAGGGATCGGAGATAGTGAGGGATCAGGAGTCAGGGGTGTGGGGGATCAGAGTTTGTGAGGGGTGAGGGGTCAGGCATGTTGAGGGGTGAGAGGCCGGGGATAGTGAGGGTTCAGGTGTCAGGGATGGTGAAGGATGAAGCCTCAGGATTGGTGAGGGGTGCGGGGTCAGGGTTGGTGAGGGATGAGGGGTCAGACTTGGTGAGGGGTGAGGGGCCAGGGTTGGTGAGGGATGAGGGATCAGGGTTGGTGAGGGATGAGGATTCAGGCTTGGTGAGGGGTCAGAGATCAGTGATGGAGAGGGTAAGGAGTCAAGAACGGTGAGGGGTCAGGATGGAGAAGGTGAGGGGTCAGATATGCTGAGGGGTGAGGGGTCAGGATAGGTGAGTTCTGGTGATGGGTGAGGGGCAAGCAGTCAGAGATGGTGGGGGTGAGAGGTCAGAGATGCTGAAGGTCGGGGTCACGGATGGTGAGGGAGGAGAGGTGAGGGATGGTGGGGGATGAGAGATCAGGGATGGTGAGGGGTCAGCGATGGTGAGGAGTGAGAGGTCAGGAATATAACAGTCTGGGATGGTGAGAGGTCAGAGATGGTGAGGGGTAAGGGATGGTAACGGGTGGGAGATAATAGGGTGTGAGTGGTCAAGTGTGGCGAAGGGTAAGGGGTCAGGGTTTCTGAGGGGTCAGGAATGGTGACGGGTGAGGGGGGAGGAGTCAGGTTTGGGGAGGGATGAGGGGTAAGGGGTCAGGGATGGTGAGGGTCAGGGATGGTGAGGGCTGAGGGCTTAGGAATGATGACATGTCAGGATTGGTGAGGGGTCGGGGTAAGAGAAGGTGAGTGGTCACAGTTGGTAAGGGTGAAGGGTCAGGGATAGTGATGGGTGAGGATTCAGGTTTAATGAGAGATAAGGGATGGCAAAAGGTCAGGGTTGGTGAGGGGTGAGGTGACACATTGGTGAGGGCTGAGGGGTCAGGGATGGTGAGGAGTGAGAGGTCAAGTTAGGGATCATTTAAGGTTAGGTATCAGGGATGGTGAGGGGTCGGGGTCAGGGATGGTGAGGGGTCAGGATGGTGAGGGGTCAGGGATATGAGGGTTGCGGGATGAGTGTTGTTGAGGGGTGAGGGATGGTGAGGGTTGTGGGGTCAGGAATAGTGAAGGGTGAGGGATGATGGGTGAGGGTTGGTGAGGGATATTGAGGAGTAAGGGGTCAGGCATGGAGAGGGTGAGGGGTTAGGGATGCTGAGGGGTGAGGGGTCAGGGTTGGTGCAGAGTGAGGGGTCAGGGTTGGTGCAGAGTGAGGGGTCAGGGTTGGTGCAGAGTGAGGGTGAGGGGTCAGGGTCGGTGCAGGGTGAGGGGTGAGGGGTCAGGGATGGTGAGGGGTGAGAGGTGAAGGATGGTGAGGAGTCTGGATTGTTGAGGGGTGAAGGGTCAAGATTCAGGAATGGTGAGAAGTCAGAGATGGTGAGGGGTCAGGTTAGTGAGGGTAAGGGATCAGGAGTCAGGTTTGGCGAGGGTTCAGGGTTGATGATGAGTCAGGGATGGTGAGGGGTCAGGGATGGTGAGGGGTCAGGGATGGTGAGGGTGGGGGGGGTCACAGATGGTGAGACGTCAGGGGTCAGTAATGGTAAGGAGCGATGGGTCAGGAATGGTGAGGGGTGAGGGCGTCAGCCATGGGGAGAGTGTGGGGACAGGGTTGGTGAGGGGTTAGGAATGGTGAGGGGTGAGGGATCACGGTTGTGAGCAGTTAGGGTCAAGGATGGTGAGGGGTGAGGGATAGTGAGGGTGAGGAATCAGGCCGGGGAGGGGTGAGGTGTTAGGGATTGTGAAGGGTGAGGGGTAAGCCATGGTGAGAGGTCAGAGGTCAGTAATGGTGAGAGGTCAGGGGTCAGTAATGGTAATGAGTGATGGGTCAGGAATGGTGAGGGGTGAGGGCGTCAGCCATGGGGAGAGTGAGGGGACAGGGTTGGTGACTGGTCAGGGTTGGTGAAGAGGGAGGGGTCAGGGATGGTGAAGGATGAGGGGTCAGGGATGGTGAAGGATGAGGGATCAGGGATAGAAGGGAAGAGGGGTCAGAGATGGTGAGGGGTGAGGAGTCGGGGGGTGAGTGACCAGGATTCAGGGATGGAGAGGATCCAGGTTTGTGAGGGGTGAGCGTTGGTGAGGGAGAGATCAAGTATACGGGAGATGAGGGATAGTGAGAATGTTAGGTATGGTGAGGGATGGTGAGTATCATCAATGGATGAGCGTTGGTGAGGGGTGAGGGGTCAGGTAGGTGAGGGGTCAGGGATATTGAGGTGTGAGGAGTCAGGGATAGTGAGCAGTGAGAGGTCAGGTTTGGTAAGGGTTTATGGGTCAGCAATTGTGAGGGGTGAAGAGTGAGGGGCCTGGAATGGTGAGGGGGGGGGGGTCAGGGTTAATGACGGTAAGGGGCCAAGATTGGTGAGGGTTAGGGTCAGAGCTGGTGAATGATCAGGGATGGTGAGGGGTGAGGGAAGACGGGTGGTAAGATATTAGGGTTGGTGAGGGGTGAGGGGTCAGGGTTGATGAGGAATGGTGAGGGGTGAGCAGTCAGAGGGGGAAGGGTTAAGAGATGGTGAGGGGTCAGTGGTCACGGATGGTGAGGGGGAAGGAATGGTGAGAGGGTCAGGGGTCAGGAATGGGGGGAAATGTGAGCTGTGGGATGTTGAGGGGTCAGGGTTGGTGAGGGGTCAGGGATAGTGAGGGGTGAGGGGTCAAGGTTAGTAAGGAGTGGTGAGGTGTCAGGCATGGAGAGGATTGAGGGTGAGGGTTGGTGAGGGGTGAGGGGTCAGGGATGGTGAGGTGTCAGGGATGGTGAGGGGTAAGGAATGAAGGTAGGTGAGGGGTCAGGGATGGTGAGGGATGAGCTGTCAGGGACATTGAGGGGTCAGGGTAGATGAGGAGTTAGGGTTCAAGATGGTGGGGGTGAGGGATGGTGAGGTGTCAGGATTGCTGAGGGGTGAGGTGTCAAGGTTGGTAAGGGGTGAGTGGTGAGGAATGTTGAGGGGTCAGGGATGGTGAGGGGAGAGGGGAGAGAGTTCAGAGATAGTGAGGGGTCAGAGATGGTGAGGGGATGGTGAGAGGTTCGGGATGATGAGGGATCAGGGAAGGTGAGGGGTGAGTGATCAGGGTTGGTAAGGAGTGAAAGGTCACAGATGGTGAGGGTTGAGTGGTCAGGGATGATGAGGGATGAGGGGTCAGAAACGGTGAGGGATGAGTGGTCAGGGATGGTGAGGGGTCAGAGGTGGTGAGGGCTGAGGGGTCTGGGTTGGTGAGGGATGATGGTTCACGGATGGTGAGGCGAATGGGGTCAGGGATGGTGAGGGGTCAGAAATGGTGAAAGGTGAGGGGTCGGGAGGGTTGGTGAGGGGTTAGGGGTCAGGAATGGTGAGGCTTGAGGACTCAAAGTTGGAGAGGGTTGATGAGGGGTCAGGAATGTGAGGGCTGAGGGCTCAGGAATGGAGATGGATGTTGAGGATTGAGTGGTCAGGAATGATGAGGGATGAGGGGTCAGGGTTGGTGAGAGGTCAGGGAATGTGTGAGGTGACGAGTCAGGGATGGTGAGGGGTCAGGGATGGTGAGGGATGAGGGGTCAGGGTTGATGTGGGTAGTGGGGTCAGGGATTATGAAAGGTCAAGATTGGTGAAGGGTCAGTGTTGGTGAGGGGTCAGGGATGGTGGGGGATGAGCGGTCAGGGATGGGTGAGGGGTCAAGGTTAGTGAGGGCTGAGGGGTCAGAGTTGATGAAAGATGGTGAGGAGTGAGGGGTCAGAGTTGGTTTCTGCTGAGGGGTCAGGGTTAGTGAGTGATGAGGGTCAGAGATGGTGAGGAGTGAGAGATCAGGGATGGTGAGGGATTGTGAGGTGTGAGGGTCAGAGATGGTGAGGAGTGAGAGTTCACGGATGGTGTGTGGTTGGAGAGAGGGATAGTGAGGGGTGAGGGATGGCGAGGGGTGAGGGGTGAGGAGTGAGTGGTAAAGATGATGAGAGGTGAGGGGTCAGGGATATTGAGGTGTCAAGAACGGTGAGGTGTGAGGGGTCAGGGATAATGAGAGGTCAGAGATGGTAAAGGGTGAGAGGTCAGAGATGGTTGCTGCTGAGGGGTCAGGGATGGTGAGAGGTGAGAGGTCAGGGACAGTGAGAGGTGAGAGGTCAGGGATGGTGAGATGTCAGGGTTGGTGAGGGGTAAAGGGTCAGGGTTGGTGAGGGGTAAAGGGTCAGGGTTGGTGAGGGGTGAAGGGTCATGGTTGGTGAGGGGTAAAGGGTCAGGGTTGGTGAGGGGTCAAGGGTCAGGGTTGGTGAGGGGTCAAGGGTCAGGGTTGGTGAGGGATGGTGAGGTGGTGAGGGATCAGAGGTGGTGAGGGGTCAGGGGAAAAGGATGTTGAGGGAGCACGATTGGTGAGGGGTAAGGGATGGTGGGGGATGAGAGGTCAGGGGATGGTGAGGGGTCAGGGTGTGGAGATGCGGGTGTTGAACTGGGATAAACACAGTAAGAGTCTGACACCAGGTTTAAATCCAACCGATTGATTTGATAATAAACTCACAACCTTTCGGGGTTTGTCCCTTGGTCAGGTGAATGGAGAGTTTGGCTCTCAGACAGAGCAGAGAACAGCACAGACAGTTTCCAGATTACTGATTCGAATGGGAGGCTTTACAACGAACCTGCTATTCAATTCTTAAAGATACAGACAGTGTGAGTGGAGAGAGCGTTAAGCCCCAGGTTAAAGAGATGTGGATTGTCTCCAGACAGCACAGTAAATGAGGGTTTATAAACCCAGGCAAGTCATGGGGGTTACAGGTAGTGTGATGTGAACTCAAGATCCCTGTTGAGACTGTCCTCATGTGTGTGGAACTTGGCTATCAGTCTCTGCTCAGAGACTCTGACCAGCAATTAGGGATCAGGGATGGGGAGGGATGAGGGATGATGAGGGGTGAGGGATCAGGGTTGGTCAGGGGTCAGGGATGGTGAGGGATGGGGTCAGTGATGTTGACGGTCAGGGATGGTGAGGGGTAAGGACAAACAGAGAGAAATCCCACACCACCAGTTTAAAGTCCAAACAGGTTTATTTGTAGCAAAAGCCACAAGTTTTAGGGAACAGCCTGTCCCTTCGTCAGGGAGCTGGGAATTCAGATCATAAAAATAACACAAAGACACAAACTCCATTTACAGAATAATGATTGGAATGGGAGTCTTTACAGTGAATCAATTCTTAAAGATACAGACAGTGTGAGTGGAGAGAGGGTTAAGCCCCAGGTTAAAGAGATGTGGATTGTCTCCAGACAGCCCAGTAAGTGAGGGTTTATAACCCCAGGCAAGTCTCTAAATTCCCCCCTCTCATCCTCCAAGGGTCCAACATTATCTCTGACCATCCTCCTATTCTTTATATATTTATAAAAACTTTTACTGTCCTTTTTGATATTTCGAGCTAGTTTAGCCTCATTTCTATCTTTCCTTTTTTAATCACCTTCTTAGTCATTCTTTGCTGTTGTTTGAAACTTTCCAAATCCTCTGATCATCGACGACTTTTAGCCGTTCTGAACACCTCAGCTTTTGATTTAATACTCTCCTAATTTCTCTTTAGTACAACAGCTGATTTTCCCTTCTCCTACAGTCCTTCTTCACCATCGGAATATATGTTTGCTGAGTACAGAAAAAGATCTCTTTAAAAATCCCTCACTGTTCCTCAGCCGTCCTACCAACCAGCTCACTCCTCCAATCCACAGTCACCAATTCCTCTCTCATCCTATCATAGTCCCCTCTGGAGGGGAGTGAGGTCAGATAATTCTCTGGGTCGGGGAGGGGACTGAGGTCAGATAATTCTCTGGGTGGGGGAGGGGAGTGAGGTCAGATCATTCTCTGGGTGGGGGAGGGGAGTAATGTCAGGTCATTCTCTGGGTGGGAGAGGGGAGTGAGGTCCGCTCATTCTCTGGGTGGGGGAAGGGTGTGAGGTCAGATCATTCTGGGGGTGGGGGAGGGGAGTGGGTCAGATCATCTCTGGGTGGGGGAGGGGAGTGAGGTCAGATCATTCTCTGGGTGGGGGAGGGGAGTGAGGTCAGATCATTCTCTGGGTGGGGGAGGGGAGTGAGGTCAGATCATTCTCTGGGTGGGGGAGTGGTATGAGGTCAGATCATCCTCTGTGTGGGGGAGGGGAGTGTGGTCAGATCATTCTCTGGGTGGGGGAGGGGAGTGAGGTCAGATCATTCTCTGGGTGGGGGAGGGGAGTGAGGTCAGATCATTCTCTGGGTGGTGGGGGAGGAGGTCAGATCATTCTCTTGGGGGTGAGGAGGGAAGTCAGATCATTCTCTGGGTGGGGGAGGGGAGTGAGGTCAGATCATTCTCTGGGTGGGGAGGGGAGTGAGGTCAGATCATTCCTGGGTGGGGGAGGGGAGTGAGGTCAGATCATTCTCTGGGTGGGGGAGGGGAGTGAGGTCAGTCATTCTCTGGGTGGGGGAGGGGAGTGAGGTCAGATCATTCCTGGTGGGGGAGGGGAGTGAGGTCAGATCATTCTCTGGGTGGGGGAGGGGAGTGAGGTCAGATCATTCTCTGGGTGGGGGAGGGGAGTGAGGTCAGATCATTCTCTGGGTGGGGGAGGGGAGTGAGGTCAGATCATTCTCTGGGTGGGGGAGGGGAGTGAGGTCAGATCATTCTCTGGGTGGTGGAGGGGAGTGAGTTCAGATCATTCTCTGGTTGGGGGGAGGGGAGTGAGGTCAGATCATTCTCTGGGTGGGGGAGGGGAGTGAGGTCAGATAATTTTTCTGGGTGGGGGAGGGGAGTGAGGTCAGATCATTCTCTGGGTGGGGGAGGGGAGTGAGGTCAGATCATTCTCTGGGTGGGGGAGGGGAGTGAGGTCAGATCATTCTCTGGGTGGGGGAGGGGAGTGAGGTCAGATCATTCTCTGGGTGGGGGAGGGGAGTGAGGTCAGATCATTCTCTGGGTGGGGGAGGGGAGTGAGGTCAGATCATGTGTA
This sequence comes from Sphyrna mokarran, assembly GCA_024679065.1. Classification (NCBI taxonomy): domain Eukaryota; kingdom Metazoa; phylum Chordata; class Chondrichthyes; order Carcharhiniformes; family Carcharhinidae; genus Sphyrna; species Sphyrna mokarran. The sequence goes on along the minus strand of JAGIQG010000333.1, from coordinate 9,913 downwards.
TGACAGGTCGATGGCCAGGCTAAATTGTCCCTCACGGACAATCCAAGTAACCAAAAAATTGACCAACACTTCTTGTTGCAATACGTATTTTTTCCGGGGATTAACTTCTAATTGGCATTCGTAAATTACAGGAAGCTCTCAGAAATATTCACATGCATATCAACACACTCTCTCACTCACACACCCCCTCACAAATTCCCTAACACACACATACTCGCGCATTCTTACACCCGCGCACGTGCACACTCTGAATCTCAAAGGACAGAGTGAACCCAGCCAGGCCTGTGACACTGAATCAAAAAGGACAGAGTGAATTGAAACTACACATCTTTGGACCCTAAGTGCATTTAGCACGGCCAATTCACCCGACTACACATCTTGGGACACTAAGGGGATTTTAACATGTCTAATTCTCCTCTCATCCATATCTTAGGACACTAAAGGAAATTTAACATGACCAATCCACCACTGGTACACATCTTGTGACACCACGGGACAATTTAGCATGGCCAAACCTACTTCTCGTACTTATCTTGGACACTCAGATGAATTTAGCATGGCCAATTAACCAAACCTACACATTTTTAGACCGAAGGGACAATTTAGCCTGGCCAATCCACTCTAATCTACACACCTTGGGACAGCAGGGGAAATTTAGTCTGGCCAATCCACTCTAACCTACACACCTTGGGACAGCAGGGGGAATTTAGCCTGGCCAATCCACCCTAACCTGCACACCTTGGGACAGCAGGAGGAATTTAGTCTGGCCAATCCACTCTAACCTACACACCTTGGGACAGCAAGAGGAATTTAGTCTGGCCAATCCACTCTAACCTACACACCTTGGGACAGCAGGGGGAATTTAGTCTGGCCAATCCACTCTAACCTACACACCTTGGGACAGCAGGGGGAATTTAGTCTGGCCAATCCATCTAACCTACACACCTTGGGACAGCAGGGGGAAATTAGCCTGGCCAATCCATCTAACCTACACACCTTGGGACAGCAGGGGGAATTTAGTCTGGCCAATCGCCCTAACCCACACACCTTGGGACAGTAGGGGGAATTTAGCCTCGCCAATCCACCTAACCCACACACCTTGGGACAGCAGGGCAAATTTAGCCTGGCCAATCCACCTAATTACATAACTTGGAATATTAAGATGCAGTTTAAGCGATTAAGGGAATTAAGGATTATAGGGAGCAAGCGGCTAAGTGGAAATGATCCACTTCAGATCAGCCATGATCTGATTGAATGGCGGGGCAGGCTCGAAAGGCTAGATAGCCTATTCCTGCTCCTATTTCTTATGATCTTATGTTCTTTAGCATGGCCAATTCATCTAACCGACACACCTTAGGTCAGTCAGGGGCAATCTTTTACATATCCTGGGACACGAAGGGGCAATTTAGCATGGCCAATCCACCTCCCGTACACATCTTGTGACACTTAGGGGCAATTTAGCCTGGCCTACGCAGCTCTCATACACATCTTGGTAGACTAAGATGAATTTAGCTAATCCACTTAACCTATACGTATTGCAATATTATGTGGCAATTTAGAATGGCCAGTCCATCTAACCTACACATTTTGGGACAGTAAGGGGCAATTTAGCCTGGCCAATACACCTCTTGTACATGTCTTGGGACACGAGTAGGAATTTAACATGGCCAATCCATATCTTGCACACAAGTTGGGGCAATAAAAGGCAATTTAGCCTGGATGATGCACCTCTCATATACATCTTGGCACACTGAGATGAATTTAGCATGGCCAATCCACCTCACCTTCACATCTTGGGACAGTCAGGGGAAATTTAGCCCGGCCAATCCATCTAACTTGCATATTTCAGGAAGTGAAGGTGCAATTTAGAATCACCAATCCACCTAAAGTACACATCTTGCAACATTAAGGGGTAATTTAGCAAGGCCAATCCACCACTTGTACGCATCTTAGGACACTACAGGTGCAATTTAACATGGCCAATCCATCTGACCAACACATCTTGTGACTCTAAGAGGCAATTTAATGTTGGGAAATGAAGGGGCATCTTGGGAAATGAAGGGGCAATTTAATCTGGCAAATCCACCTCTCATACTCATCTTGGGACACAAAGAGGTGATTCAGTATGTCCAATACCCCTAACCTCCATGTTTTGGGACACAAAGGGGCAATCCATCAAACTTACACATCTGCAAACAATAAGGGGCAATTTAGTGTTGCCAATATATCTTAGATATCTTGGCACATTAAGGGGAATTGTAACATGGCCAATCCACCTCTTTATGAAGCTAAAGGGCAATTTGGCTTGGGCAATCCACCTATCGCACACATCTTGGGACACTAAAGAGCAATTTAGCCCGGCCAATCCACCATTCATAGACATCTTCGGAGACTAAGGAGAATTTAGTCTGGCCTATGCACCTCTCCTACACATCTTGGCACATTAAGATGAATTTATCAAGGCCAATCCACCCAAACTACACATCTTAGCACACTATGGGGAATTTGGCATGGCCAATCCATCTCTCGTACACACTTTGGGACATGAAGGGGCGATTTAGCTTCCCAAATCCCCCTAGCCAATATGTCTTGGGGCAAATTTAGAACATCGAATAGCATAGTACAGGCCCTTCGGCCCTCAATGTTGTGCCGAGCTTTGTCTGACCCCAAGATCAAGCTATCCCTCTCCCTCTCATTCTGGAGTGCTCCATGTGCCTCTCCAATAACTGGTTGAAAGTTCCTAAAGTGTCCGACTTCACTATCACAGCAGGCAGTGTATTCTACACCCCAACCACTCTCTGAGTAAAGAATCTACCTCAGACATCCCTCCTATATCTTCCACCATGAACCTTATAGTTATGCCCCCTCGTAACAGCTACATTCACCCGAGGAAAAAGTCTCTGCACGTCCACTCTATCAATCACTCTCATCATAAACCTCTATTAAGTTGCCTCTCATCCTCCTCCGCTCTAAAGAGAAAAGCCTCAGCTCCCTCAACCTTTCCTCATAAGACCTACCCTCCAAACCAGGCAGCATCCTGGTCAATCTCCTCTGCACTCTCTCCAATGCTTCCACATCCTTCTTATAGTGAGGTGACCAGAACTGTACACAATATTCCAAATGTGGTCTCATCAAGGTCCGGTATAGTTACAGCATAATCCCACGGCTCTTAAACTCAAACCCCCTGTTAATAAACACTAACACACTATAAGCTTCTTCACACTCTATCGACTTGAGTGACAACCTTCAGAGATCTGTGGATATGAACCCCAAGATCTCTCTGTTCCTCCACATTCCTCAGAACCCTGCCGTTGACCCTGTAATCCACATTCAAGTTTGTCCTACCAAAATGAATCCCCTCGCACTTATCAGGGTTAAACTCCATCTGCCACTTTCCTGCCCAGCTCTGCATCCTATCAATGTCTCTTTGCAGCCTGCAAGAGCCCTCCTCCTCATCCACTACTCCACCAATCTTGGTGTCATCAGTAAATTTACTAACCCATCCTTCAGCCCCCTCTTCCAAGTCATTGATAAAAATCACAAACAGCAGAGAAGCCAGCACTGACCCCGGTGGTGCACCGCTGGAAACTGGCCTCCAGTCTGTACATTTTCTCTCCATCTCCTCCCTCTGCCTTCTATGAGACAGCCAGTTACTGATCCAATCGGCCAAATTTGGGACATGTACCTGGGGTCAGGGTTCAGGTTTGAGCCTGTACCTGGGGTCAGGGTTCAGGGTTGAGGCCTGTACTCAGGGTCAGGGTTCAGGGTTGGGGCCTGTACTTGGGGTCAGGGTTCAGGGTTTGGGGCCTGTAGTCGGGGTCAGGGTTCAGGGTTGGGGCCTGTACTCGGGGTCAGGGTTCAGGGTTGGGGCCTGTACTTGGGGTCAGGGTTCAGGGTTGGGGCCTGTACTCGGGGTCAGGGTTCAGGGTTTGGGGCCTGTACTCGGGGTCTCAGGGTTTGGGGCTCCGGGTTCAGGGTTTGGGGCCTGTACTCGGGGGGTTCAGGCTTGGGCCTGTACTCGGGTCAGGGTTCAGGGTTGGGGCCTGTACTCCAGGGTTCAGGGTTCAGGGTGGGGCCTGTACTCGGGGTTGCAGGGTTCAGGGTTGGGGCCTATGTACTCGGGGTCAGGGTTCAGGGTTTGGGGCCTGTACTCGGGGTCAGGGACTTGAGGCCTGTACTCGGGGTCAGGGTTCAGGGTTGGGGCCTGTACTCGGGGTCAGGGTTCAGGGTTGGGGCCTGTACTCGGGGTCAGGGTTCAGGTTTGGGGCCTGTACTCGGGGTCAGGGTTCAGACTTGGGGTCGGGTTCAGGGAGCCAGGGTTCAGGGTTGGGGCCTGTACTCGGGGTCAGGGTTCAGGGTTGGGGCCTGTACTTCGGGGTCAGGGTTCAGGGTTGGGGCCTGTACTGGGGTCAGGGTTCAGGGTTGGGGCCTGGGGTCAGGGTTCAGGTTGGGGCCTGTACTCGGGGTCAGGAGGTTTGGGGCCTGTACTCGGGGTCAGGCAGGGTTGGGGCCTGTACTCGGGGGGGTTCAGGGTTGGGGCCTGTACTCGGGGTCAGTTCAGGGTTGGGGTCAGGGTTCAGGGTTGGGCCTGTACTCGGGGTCAGGGTTCAGGGTTGGGGCCTGTACTCGGGTCAGGGGTCCTGTACTCGGGGTCAGGGTTCAGGGTTGGGGCCTGTACTCAGGGTCAGGGGGTTGGGGCCTGTACGCGGGTCAGGGTTCAGGGTTGGGGCCTGTACTCGGGGTCAGGGTTCAGGGTTGGGGCCTGTACTCGGGGTCAGGGTTCAGGGTTGGGGCCTGTACTCGGGGTCAGGGTTCAGGGTTTGGGGCCTCGGGGTCAGGGGTTGGGGCCTGTACTCGGGGTCAGGGTTCAGGGTTGGGGCCTGTATCAGGGTTCAGGTTTGGGGCCTGTAGGGGTCAGGGTTCAGGGGGGGCCTGTACTTGGGGGGTTCAGGGTTTGGGGCCTGTGCTGTCGGGGTCAGGATTCAGGGCTTGAGGCCTGTACTCGGGGTCAGGGTTCAGGCTTGGGGCCTGTACTCGGGGTCAGGGTTCATCCTGTACTCGGGGTCAGGGTTCAGGGTCTGTACTCGGGGTCAGGGTTCAGGGTTGGGGCCTGTACTCGGGGCAGGTTCAGGCCGACTTCAGGGTTTGGGACGATACTCGGGTCAGAGTTCAGGGTTGGGGCCTGTACTTCAGGGTTCAGGTGGGAGGCCTGTACACGGGGTCAGGGTTCAGAGGGCTTGAGGGTCAGTTACTCGGGGTCGGGTTCAGGTTGGGGCCTGTACTCGGGTCAGGGTTGAGGCCGTAATCGGTCAGGGATTTGGGCCTGTACTCGGGGTCATGGTTCAGGGTTGGGGCCTGCAGGGGGGGCCTGTACTCGGGGTGTTCAGGGTTGGGGCCTACTCGGGGGGTTCAGGGTTGGGGCCTGTAGGGGTCAGGGTTCAGGGTTGGGGCCTGTACTCGGGGTCAGGGTTCAGGGTTGGGGCCTGTACTCGGGTCAGGGTTCAGGGTTGGGCCTGTACTCGGGGTCAGGGTTCAGGGTTTGGGGCCCACCACCACACTGTACTCGGGTCAGGATTCAGACTTGAGACCTGTACTCGCAGGACCACCATCAGAGTTCAGGGTTGGTGCCTGTACTCGGGGTCAGGGTTCAGACTGGGGCCTGTACTCGGGGTCAGGGATCAGGGTTGGGGCCTGTAATCGGGGTCAGGATTCAGGTTTGATCCAGTAAACGGGGTCAGGGTTCAGGGTTAAGGTACTCGGGGTCAGGGTCCAGGTTTTGGGCCTGTACTCAGGGTCAGGGTCAGGGTTGGGCCTGTACACGGGGTCAGGGTTCAGGGTTGTGGCCTGTACTAGGGGCCAGAGTTCAGGGTTGGGGCCTCACTCCAGGGTTCAGGGTTTGGGGCCTGTACTCGGGGTCAGGTTTCAGATTGAAGCCTGTACTCGGGGTCAGCATTCAGACTTGAGGCCTGTACTCGGGGTCAGGGTTCAGGGTTGGGGCCTGTACTCGGGGCCAGGGTTCAGGGTTGGGGCCTGTACCCGGGGTCAGGGTTCAGGGTTTGGGGCCTGTACTCGGCGTCAGGGTTCAGGGTTTGGGGCTTGTACTTGGGTTCAGGGTTCAGGGTCTGGGGCCTGTACTCGAGGTCAGGATTCAGACTTGAGGCCTGTACTCGGGGTCAGGGTTCAGCGTTGGGGCCTGTAATCGGGGTAGGGTTCAGGGTGGGGCACGTACTTGGGGTCAGGGTTCAGGTTGAGCCGGACCTGGGGTCAGGGTCAGGGTTTTGGGGGAATGTACTCAGGATCAGGGTCAGGGGTTGGGGCCTGTACTTGGGGTACAGGGTCCAGGGTTTTGTTAGGCCTTTAACGGGGTCAGGGTTCTGGGTTGGGGACTGTACACGGGTTGACCTTACAGGGGTCAGGGTTCAGGGTGGGGTACTGTACTCGGGGTCAGCATTTCATGACTTGAGGCTGTAATCGGGGTCCGGGTTCAGGGTTGGAGGCTGTACTCGGGGCCAGGTTCAGGGTTGGGGCCTGTACTCGGGGTCAGGGACCAGGGTTGGGGACTGTACTCGGGGTCAGGGACCAGGGTTGGGGCCTGTACTCGGGGTCAGGGTTCAGGGTTGGGGCCTGTACTCGGGGTCAGGGTTCAGGGTTGGGGCCTGTACTTGGGGTCAGGGTTCAGGGTTGGGGCCTGTACTCGGGGTCAGGGTTCAGGGTTGGGGGCCTGTACTCGGGGTCAGCGTTCAGGGTTGGGGCCTGTACTTGGGGTCAGGGTTCAGGGTTGGGGCGTACTCGGGGTCAGGGTTCAGGGTTGGTGCCTGTACTCGGGCAGTGTTCCAGGGTTGGGGCCTGTACCTGGTTCAGGGTTCAGGGTTTGGGGCCTGTAGTCGTGCTGTAAGGGTTTCAGGGTTGGGGCTGTACTCGGTTTCAGGGTTCAGGGTTTGTGGACTGTATCAGGGTCAAGATTACAGACTTGAGGCCTGTACTCGGGTCAGGGTTCAGGGTTGGGGCCATGTATCGGGTGTCAGGGTTCTCCGGGTGGGGCCTGTACTCGGGGCCAGGGTCAGGGTTGGGGCCTGTACCGGCGGTCAGGGTTCAGGGTTTGGGGCGTGTACTCGGCGTCAGGGTTCAGGGTTTGGGGCTTGTACTCACGTTCAGGGTTCAGGGTTTGGGGCCTGTACTCAGGGTCAAGATTCAGACTTGAGGCCTGTACTCGGTGTCAGTGTTCATGGTTGGGGCCTGTACTCGGGGTCAGTGTTCAGGGTTGGGGCCTGTACTCGGGGTCAGGGTTCAGGGTTGGGGCCTGTACTCGGGTTCAGGGTTCAGGGTTGGGGCCTATACTCGGGTTCAGGGTTCAGGGTTTGGGGCCTGTACTCGGGGTCAGGATTCAGCTTGAGGCCTGTACTCAGGGTCAGGGTTCAGCGTTGCACCACCCACACAGGGCCCTGTACTCGGGGTCAGGGTTCAGGGTTGGGGCCTGTACTCGGGGTCAGGGTTCAGGGTTGGGGCCTGTAAATGGGGTCAGGGTTCAGGGTTGGGGCCTACCGTGCCATCAGGGTTAGGCCTACAGGGTCATTTGGCCTGTATCGGGGTCAGGTTCAGGTTGAGGCCTGTACTCGGGGTCAGGATTCAGGCTTGGGGCCTGTACTCGGGGTCAGGGTTCAGGCCTGTACTCGGGGTCAGGGTTCAGGGTTGGGGCCTGTACGGGGTCAGGGTTCAGACTTGAGGCCTGTACTCGGGGTCAGGGTTCAGGGTTGGGGCCTGTACTCGGGGTCAGGGTTCAGGGTTTGGGGCCTGTACTCGGGGTCAGGGTTCAGGGTTGGGGCCTGTACTCGGGGTCAGGGTTCAGGGTTGGGGCCTGTACTCGGGGTCAGGGTTCAGGGTTGGGGCCTGTACTCGGGGTCAGGGTTCAGGGTTGGGGCCTGTACTCGGGGTCAGGGTTCAGGGTTTGGAGCCTGTACTCGGGGTCAGGGTTCAGGGTTGGGGCCTGTACTCGGGGTCAGGGTTCAGGGTTGGGGCCTGTACTCGGTGTCAGGGTTCAGAGTTGGGGCCTGTACTCGGGGTCAGGATTCAGACTTGGGGCCTGTACTCAGGGTCAGGGTTCAGGGTTGGGGCCTGTACTCGGGGTCAGGGTTCAGACTTGGGGCCTGTACTCGGGGTCAGGGTTCAGGGTTGGGGCCTGTACTCGGGGTCAGGGTTCAGGGTTGGGGCCTGTACTCGGGGTCAGGGTTCAGGGTTTGGGCCTGTACTCGGGGTCAGGGTTCAGGGTTGGGGCCTGTACTAGGGGCCAGAGTTCAGGGTTGGGGCCTCTACTCGGGGCCAGGGTTCAGGGTTTGGGGCCTGTATTCGGGGTCAGGGTTCAGGGTTGGAGCCTGTACTCGGGGTCACCATTCAGACTTGAGGCCTGTACTCGGGGCCAGGGTTCAGGGTTGGGGCCTCTACTCGGCATTCACCATGGTCAGGATTCAGGCTTGGGGCCTGTATCGGGGTCAGGATTCAGGGTTGGGCCTGTACTCGGGGTCAGGGTTCAGGGTTGGGGCCTGTACTCGGGGTCAGGTTTCGGTTGGGGCCTGTACTCGGGGTCAGGGTTCAGGTTGGGGCCTGTACTCGGCGTCAGGGTTCAGGGTTTGGGGCCTGTACTCGGGTTCAGGGTTCAGGGTTTGGGGCCTGTACTCGGGGTCAGGATTCAGACTTGAGGCCTGTACTCGGGGTCAGGGTTCAGGGTTGGCCACCCAGGGCTGTACTGGGGTCAGGGTTCAGGTTGAGGCTGTACCTGGGTCAGGGTTCAGGGTTGGGGCCTGTACTCGGGGTCAGGGTTCAGGGTTGGGGCCTGTACTCGGGGTCAGGGTTCAGGGTTGGGGCCTGTACTCGGGGTCAGGGTTCAGGGTTGGGGCCTGTACTCGGGGTCAGGATTCAGGGTTGGGGCCTGTACTCGGGGTCAGGGTTCAGGGTTGGGGCCTGTACTCGGGGTCAGAGTTCAGGGTTGGGGCCTGTACTCGGGGTCAGGGTTCAGGGTTTGGGGCCTGTACTCGGGGTCAGGGTTCAGGTTTGGGGCCTGTACTCGGGATCAGGGTTCAGGGTTTGGGGCCTGTACTCGGGGTCAGGGTTCAGGGTTGGGGCCTGTACTCGGGGTCAGGGTTCAGGGTTGGGGCCTGTACTCGGGGTCAGGGTTCAGGGTTGGGGCCTGTACTCGGGGTCAGGGTTCAGGGTTGGGGCCTGTACTCAGCGACAGGGTTCAGGGTTGGGCCTGTACTCGGGGTCAGGGTTCAGGGTTGGGGCCTGTACTCGGGGTCAGGGTTCAGGGTTGGGGCCTGTACTCGGGGTCAGGATTCAGGGTTGGGGCCTGTACTCGGGGTCAGGATTCAGACTGAGGCCTGTACTCGGGGTCAGGGTTCAGACTTGGGGCCTGTACTCGGGGTCAGGGTTCAGGGTTGGGGCCTGTACTCGGGGTCAGGGTTCAGGTTGGGGCCTGTACTCGGGGTCAGGGTTCAGGGTTGGGGCCTGTCGCCAGTTCAGGGTTCGGGTTGGGGCCTGTACTCGGGGTCAGGGTTCAGGGTTGGGGCCTGTACTCAGGGTCAGGATTCAGACTTGAGGCCTGTACTCGGGGTCCGGTTCAGGTTGGGGCCTGTACTCGGGGTCAGGGTTCAGGGTTGGGGCCTGTACTCGGGGTCAGGGTTCAGGGTTGGGGCCTGTACTAGGGGCCAGGGTTCAGGGTTGGTGCCTGTAATCCCAGGGTCAGGGTTGGGGCCTGTACTCAGTGTCAGGATTCAACTTGAGGCCTGTACTCAGGATCAGACAGAATAGGCCTGTACTCGGGGTCAGTGTTCAGGGTTTGGGCCTGTACTCAGGGTCAGAGTTCAGGATTGAAGCCTGTAATTGGGGTCAGGGTTCAGGGGTTGGTGCCTGTAATCGGGGT
>JAGIQG010000332.1:0-38522 GCA_024679065.1 Sphyrna mokarran | reverse complement strand
CGCGATGGGTCATGAGAGGGCTGCTCTTGGATCTTTTTCGAGAGTATCCTAGTGCTTCACGTCGTCAGTGTACACTTGACATGGACCATTTGATGGGCAACACACAGCTCAGTGACTATCGCTGTGCTGTGCAGATACATAGATTGGGCCTGTGTCTGTGGGAGTTTGCGCATTCTCCCCGTGCTTGCGTGGGTTTTCTCCGGGTGCTCCGGTTTCCTCCAACATCCCAAAGATGTGCTCTTAGGCTAATTGGCAAAACAAATTCTCCCTAAATTGTCTCAAATTTGGTTTCAATGCATAGATCCATAAACATAGACAGGGATCACAGGTAGAGGTGGGAACATCGGGATGGCGGTGCAGGCTCATTGGGCCGAAGGGCCTGTTTCCCATGCTGTTTTGTTCTTTGTTCAGTTGTTGACTCCAGTAGTGCTGTGGATATCTTTCCTGGACGATGATTGTCTGGCTGCTGGTGTTTGGGGGGGGAGAGGAGGGGTGTCTGACCATGAGGTCTTCCTGTTTGTGCCTCTGGTGGATCAGTGTGCTCTTAATGACCAGCTCATAGTGCAGCATTCTGTCACAAGAAGGGTTTCTTTGGAAGGGCTTGTGAGGTGGGGGAAGGACGTGGGCAGAAAACAAACGCTAAAGGTTTGCATTCCTCTGGATTGTCACACTGCAGTCGCTGAAAACAGTCAGTTTGTTTGTCTCTCTTGGGAAGTCAAGACAATGATTGGTTGAAACTGGAGGAGAATGGCTCTTTTATCTGTTGGTCGGGGTTTGGGGGTTGGCACTGACAAATCTACAGACAGCTGGAGACAACAGTGCAACAAAGAACAGACAGGTGGAAACAGCACAGGAGACTTAGCAACTCCCCAACAACAGAACTTTCTCAGCGTAAACTATCAATGATCCGTGTACTCTCCCTACCCCACACCAACTGAGAACCAGAAACAGAGAGATGCCCAAAGACAGAGAGACGGTCAACATCCACTGGAGAGGGCACTTTGAAGACCTCCTCACCCAAGATGCAACATTCAATACAAATGCCCTCAGCACAACCCCGCAACATAGCTTTAAATTAAGGGGTAGTAGTTATAGGACAGATGTCAGAGGCAGGTTCTTTACTCAGAGGTTAGTAAGGGCGTGGAATGTCCTGCCTGCAGCAGTTGTGGACTCGCCAACTTTAGGGGCATTCGAATGGTCAGTGGATAGGCATATAGATAATATTGGAATAGTTTAGGATAGAGAGTCATTAAATTGGTTCCACTGGTCAGCGCAACATTGATCAAGTATTTCACTCCAGGTGTGATTCTATTGTGATACAAGAAAGCTCTCATCAGAACAAACTTTATTTAACTATTATTTAAACAGTTTACCTACAATTAATAAATTAGCTTAACTTTTATCAATTGGAATATTTAAAAAAGATACAATTCTTAACCAGGAACCTATCTCTGAATGAGGTGGATTGATGTGGAAGAGTGCAGAGGAGATTTACAAGGATGTTGCCTGGATTGGGAGGCAGGCCTTATGAAGACAGGGTGAGGGAGCTGGGACTGTTCTCCCTGGAGAGACGAAGGTTGAGAGGCGACCTGATAGAGGTTTACAAGATGTTGAGAGGAATAGATAGGGTGGACTCTCAGAGACTATTTCCCAGGGCTGAATGGTCCGCCGACATAGACATAGAACAATACAGCACAGAACAGGCCCTTCGGCCTTCGATGTTGTGCCGACCAAAATAAAAAGCAATGCCCCTCCAAACTAAACCATTCCCTTCTCTTCCATATACTTATCAACTAACCTCTTAAACGCCACCAAACTTGGCGCATCTACAACAGCTGCAGGCAGGGCATTCCACTCCCTAATCACTCTTTGAGTAAAGAACCTACCTCTGATATCCGTCCTATAACTCATACCCCTTAATTTAAAGTTGTGTCCCCTCGTGCTAGCTTTCTCCATCCTAGGAAAAAGGCTATCACTGTCCACCCTATCCAAACCTCTAATTATCTTATATGTTTCAATAAGATCCCCCCTTAGCCGCCTCCTTTCTAACGAAAACAACCTCAAATCCTTCAACCTCTCTTCATAGGACCTGCCCTCCATACCAGGCAACATCCTAGTAAACCTCCTCTGTACCCTCTCCAATGCCTCCACATCTTTCTTATAATGTGGCGACCAGAACTGCACACAATACTCCAAGTGCGGCCGCACTAGAGTTTTGTACAGCTGCAACATGATGCTGCGGCTCCTAAATTCAATCCCCCTACCAATAAAAGCTAAGACTCCATAAGCCTTCTTAACAACTTTATCCACTTGACTGCCTACTTTCAGGGATCTATTGACACATACACCAAGATCCTTCTGTTCCTCAACACTATTAAGAGCCCTACCATTAGCCCTATACTCTACACATTTATTGTTCCTGCCAAAGTGCATTACCTCACACTTTTCCACATTAAACTCCATTTGCCACCTCTCGGCCCAGCTCTGCAACTTGTCCAAGTCACTCTGTAAACTAAAACACCCCTCTTCACTATCTACCACACCACCAACTTTAGTATCATCTGCAAATTTACTGATCCATCCCTCAATACCCTCATCCAGATCATTTATAAAAATTACAAACAGCAGGGGCCCCAAAACAGACCCCTGAGGCACACCACTCGTCACCGAACTCCACGATGAATATCTCCCATCAACCACCACCCTCTGTCTTCTATCTGCCAGCCAATTCCTAATCCAATTAGCTAAATCACCCTCTATTCCACACATCTGCATTTTCTGTAGAAGTCTTCCATGGGCCACCTTATCAAAAGCCTTACTAAAGTCCATATATACTACATCAACCGCCTTACCCCCATCCACCTCTCTGGTCACTTTCTCAAAAAACTCAATGAGGTTAGTAAGGCATGACCTACCCTTCACGAAACCATGCTGACTATCCCCAATCAATTCATTTCTCTCTAAATAACTATAAATCCTATCCCTAATAATTCTCTCCAATACCTTGCCCACCACAGAAGTAAGACTCACTGGCCTATAATTCCCAGGAAGGTCTCTCTTCCCCTTCTTAAACAATGGGACCACATTCGCTATCCTCCAGTCCTCCGGAACCACACCCGTAACCAACGAGGACCTGAAGATCAGAGCCAGAGGCTCTGCAATCTCCTCTCTTGCCTCCCAGAGAATCCTAGGGTAAATCCCGTCCGGCCCAGGGGACTTATCCAACTTCAAACCCTCGAGAATTTCTAACACATCCTCCCTATCTACTACAATACTCCCCAATTTGCAACCCTGTACCTCAGTGCTCTCCACAGCTACATTTCCAGCACTCTGCGTGAATACCGAAGAGAAATATTTATTCAGTGCCTCACCAATCTCTTCAGGCTCCACGCACAACTTCCCACTGCTGTCTATGACTGGCCCTAATCTTGCCCTAACCAATCTTCTATTCTTAACATATCGAAAGAAAGCTTTAGGATTCTCCTTAATCCTATCAGCCAACATCTTCTCGTGTCCCCTCTTAGCTCTCCTCAATTCACTTTTTACCTCCTTCCTAGCTAATCTATAGCTATCCATTGCACTACCTGAGCCTTCAAGCCTCATCCTGACATAAGCCTCCTTTTTCTTCTTAACCAGCAAATCAACTCTTTTCGTACACCAAGGCTCTCTTACTCGTCCATTTCCTCCCTGCCTGACAGGGACATACTTATCAAGGACTCGCAGCAGCTGCTCCTTGAATAAGCACCACATTCCAGATGTTCCCAGTCCCTGTAGTTCCCTAGTCCAATCTATGCACCCTAATTCTCTCCTGATGGCCTCATAATTACCCTTCCCCCAGCTATAACTACTGCCCCCAGCTTCATGCCTATCCCTGTCCATCACTAAGGTGAACGTAACCGAATTGTGGTCACTATCACCAAAATGTTCACTAACTTCCAAGCCTAACACCTGGTCTGGCTCATTGCCCAGCACCAAATCCAATGTAGCCTCACCTCTAGTTGGCCTATCTACATACTGAGTCAAAAAACCTTCCTGCACACTCTGTACGAAAACTGACCCCTCTAACGAGCTAGAGCTATAGCTATTCCAATCAATATTAGCAAAGTTAAAGTCCCCCATCACAATTACCCTACTACTTTCACTCCTAATCAGAATTGACTTCGCAATCCTTTCCTCAACCTCTCTAGAACTATTAGGAGGTCTGTAAAAGACTCCCAACAGGGTGACCTCTCCTCTCCTGTTTCTAATCTCAGCCCATACTACCTCAACAGACAAGTCCTCATCAAACTTCTTTTCGATCACCGTGATACAGTCTTTGACCAGTAACGCCACTCCTCCCCCCCTTCTACCCCCTTCTCTACTCCGACTAAAGCATTTGTACCCCGGAACCTGCAACATCCATTCCTGTCCCTGCTCTACCCAAGTCTCTGAAATGGCCAGAGGGCACTGGCGACGAGAGGGCACATATTTAAGGTGCAGGGAAGCAAGTACAGAGGGGATGCTAGGGGAAAGTTTTTCACTCAGAGGGTGGTGAGTGAATGGAATCGGCTGCCGTCGGTGGTGGTCGAGGCGAACTCGCTGGGGTCTTTTAAAAGACTTCTGGATGAGTATATGGGATCCAATGGGATTGGGGGTTATAGATAGGTCTATGGCTGGGTAGGTTTTGATGTGTTCGGCACAACTTGTGGGCCGAAGGGCCTGTTTGTGCTGTAGTGTTCTATGTTCTATGTTCTATATGAACTCTCCATTTGCCTGATGAAGGGGTAAGCCCTGAAAGCTTGTGAATTTACAATCAAATAAATCAGTTGGACTTAAACCTGCTGCTGTCAGACTTCCTTCTTAGGTGGATTGGCCATGTGAAATTGCTCCTTTGTGTCCTTTAGCAGTTTGAACACATGGGGTTCTGGGGATAGGGGTCAGCCCACACTCGATGGGCCGAATGGCCTGCTGCAGACAAGTCTCACCTCAGTTTTAAACATACGCCTCACAAGATTCACAAAATATAAATACATTCCTTCAAAGTATAGGATCCAATGTCTGAACCCAGGAGGCCATTGGGCCTCTCAGCTCTGTGCTAGCCCCTGCCTAAGGGGAGCCCGGCGCCCCCCCTCCCCTCTGAGAGCCGGAACCGGAAACACCGGGGAGCGATTTGGAGAGCGGACCGGAACCAGAAACACCGGAAAGCGCTTTGGAGAGCGGAGCGGAACCGGAAACTCCAGGGAGAGGTTTGGAGGGCGGAGCGGAACCGGAAACACCGGGGAGAGGTTTGGAGGGCGGAGCGGAACCGGAAACACCGGGGAGCGGTTTGGAGGGCGGAGCGGAACCGGAAACACCGGGGAGAGGTTTGGAGGGCGGAGCGGGACCGGAAGCACCGGGGAGCGGTTTGGAGGGCGGAGCGGAACCGGAAACACCGGGGAGAGGTTTGGAGGGCGGAGCGGAACCGGAAACACCGGGGAGCGGTTTGGAGGACGGAGCGGAACCGGAAGCACCGGGGAGCGGTTTGGCGGGCGGAGCGGGACCGGAAACACCGGGGAGAGGTTTGGAGGGCGGACCGGAAGTGGGTGTCCACATGTGGTGATGGCGGAGTTTGTGCAGCTGGAGCTGGAGGAGCGGCTCCCGGAGTTGGAGCAACTGCAGAGAGTGGGGCTGCTGAGCGGGGAGGAGACCAGGTGAGGGTTCAGGGCCGACACTGTGGAGAATCCACCCCCCCCCCGGGCCATTCAGCCCATCGAGACTGGACTCGCTCGGACACGGCTTCTTAACCAGGCCCCATGGTGAGCCCGTCAGTCCCCCTGAGTGTGAGGGGCAGCTCGGCGCGGCCAATCCACCCGACCCGGGGGAGAGGGACCCATACAGGCACGGGGAGAATGTGCACACACACAGACCGGAGCTGAGAGGCAGCAGTGCTAACTCACTGTGCCAGACACACTGGACATAAAAGCAGAGCAGGTCCAACTCGGCCAATTACAGCCCAATCAGTTTACTCTCCATCATCAGTAAAATGATAACGTGGAGATACTGGTGTCGGACTGGGGTAAACACAGTAAGAAGTCTCACAACACCAGGTTAAAGTCCAACAAGATTATTTGGTAGCAAAATCCACTAGCTTTCATAGCACTGCTCCTTCGTCAGGTGAATGGGAGTTCTGTTCACAAACAGGGCGTATAAAGACACAAACTCAATTTATAACATAATGATTGGAATTAGTACCTTAAAGCTGCAGACAATGTGAATGGAGAAAGCGTAAAGCACAGGTTAAAGAGATGTGTATTGTCTCGAGACAGGACAGTTAGTGAGATTTTACAAGTCCAGCCAAGTCAGGAGGTTACAGATAGTGTGACATGAACCCAAGATCCCGGTTGGGGCCATTTCATGTGTGCAGAAGTTGGCTATCAGTCTCTGCTCAGTGACTCTGTGCTGTGGTCTGTCATGAAGGCCACCTTGGAGAATGTTTACCCAAACATCAGAGGCCAAACACCCATGACTGCTGAAGTGTTCGCCAACAGGAAGAGAATACTCTTGCCTGGTGATTGTCAAGCAGTTTTCATTCATCCGCTGTCGTAGTGTCTGCATGGTCTCCCCAATGTACCATGCCTCGGGACATCCTTTCCTGCAATGTATCAGGTAGACAACGTTGACCAAGTTGCAAGAGTATGTACCGTGTACATAGTGGATGGTGACCTCACATGAGACGATGGTGTCTGTGTCAATGATCCAGCACATCTTACAGAGGTTGTGTAGTGTCATGATCACTGTTCCCCTGAAGACTGGGTAATTTGCTTCGAACAGTAGTCTGTTTGAGGTTGTGCGGTTCTTTGAAGGTCAGAAGTGGAGGTGAGGGGATGGCTTTGGTGAGATGTTTGTCTTCATCAATGACATATTGTAAACTCAGTAAAGTGATGGAAGGGGTTATCAACAGTGCTATCATGCAGTACCTGCTTAGTGACAACCTGCTCGATGACGCCCTGTTTGGGTTTCACCAGGGTCACTCAATTCCTGACCTCATTACATAGAACATAGAACGTTACAGCGCAGTACAGGCCCCTCAGCCCTCGATGTTGCGCCGACCAGTGGAACCAATTTTATGACCCTCTATCCTAAACTATTCCAATGCTATCCATGTGCCTCTCCACTGACTGTGTGAACACCCTTAAACTTGACGAGTCCACAACTGCTGCAGGCAGGGTATTCCACGCCCTTACTACCCTGAGTAAAGAACCCACCTCTAACATCTGTCCTATAACTACCACCCCTTAATTTAAAGCTATGTCCCCTCGTGTTATCCATCTCCATCTGAGGAAAAAGGCTCTCACTATCCACCCTATCTAACCCTCTGATCATCTTATATGTCTCAATTAAGTCACCTCTTAGCCTTCTCTCTAATGAAAATAACTTCAAGTCCCTTAGCCTTTCCTCATAAGATCTACCCATCATATCAGGCAACATCCTGGTAAACCTCCTCTACACCCTTTTCAATGCCTCCACATCTTTCTTATAATGTGGCGACCAAAACTATACACAATACTCCAAGTGCGGCCGCACTAGAGTTTTGTACAGTTGCAACATAACATCTTGGCTCCGAAATTCAATCCCTCTACCAATAAATGCTAACACACTATCGCCTTCTTAACAACCTTATCAACTTGAGTACCAACTTTCAGGGATCTATGCACCTGTACACCGAGATCACTCTGCTCATCTATACTACTAAGAGTCCTACCATTAGCCCTATATTCTGTACAAATATTACTCTTACCAAAGTGAATCACCTCGCACTTTTCCACATTAAACTCCATTTGCCACTTCTCGGCCCAGCTCTGCAACTTATCTATGTCCCTCTGCAAACTGTAACATCCATCCTCACTGTCTACAACTCCTCTGACTTTGGTGTCATCAGCAAATTTACTAACCCATCCCTCTGCACCCTCATCCAGGTCATTTATAAAAATGATAAACAACAGTGGCCCCAAAACAGATCCCTGAGGTACACCACTGGTAACTAAACTCCAGGTTGAATATATCCCATCGACCACCACCCTCTGTCTTCTATCAGCTAGCCAATTCCTAATCCAAATTGCTAAATCTCCCTCAATCCCGTGCATCTGCATTTTCTGCAGTAGTCTTCCATGGGGAACCTTATCAAACGCTTTGCTAAAATCCATATACACCACATCAACTGCCTTACCCTTATCAACCTCTTTGGTCACCTTTTCAAAAAACTCAATAAGGCTTGTGAGGCACAACCTTCCCTTCACAAATCCATGTTGACTATCTCTAATCAATTCATTTCTTTCTAAATGACTACAAATCCTATCCCTTATAATTCTTTCCAAAACTTTCCCCACAACAGATGTAAGACTCACTGGCCTATAATTTTCAGGATGGTCTCTACTCCCCTTCTTAAACAAGGGGACAACATTTGCCATCCTCCAGTCTTCCGGCACTACACCTGTAGCCAACGACGACATGAAGATTAAAGCCAAAGACTCTGCAATCTCCTCTCTAGCCTCCCAGAGTAACCTGGGATAAATCCCATCCAGCCCAGACGACTTATCTATTTTCATACTCTCAAGAATAGCTAACACCTCCTCCTTATGTACCTCTATCCTGTCTAGTCTACAACCCTGTATCCCAGTATTCTCCTCGACTTCATTGGCATTTTCCCACGTGAAGACTGATGAAAAATATTCATTCAGTGCCTCACCAATCGCTACAGACTCCATGCACAACCTCCCACTACTGTCTCTGACTGGCCCTAATCTTGACTTAACCAATTACAATCTTGGTTCAAACATGGATAAAAGAACTGAATTCCAGAGGAGAGGCAACAAGGTCATATTTGACCCAGTGTGTCATCAAGAAGCCCGAGTGTAACTGAAATCAATGAGAACTCTTTGCTGGTTGGAGTCATACCTGGCACAAAGGAAGATGCTTATAGAACATAGAACATTACAGCACAGAACAGGCCCTTCGGCCTTCAATGTTGCGCCAACCAATATAAAAAGCAATGCCCCTCCAAACTAAACCATTCCCTTCTCTTCCATATACTTATCAACTAACCTCTTAAACGCCACCAAACTTGGCGCATCTACAACTGCTGCAGGCAGGGCATTCCACTCCCGAACCACCCTTTGGGTAAAGAACCTGCCTCTGATATCCGTCCTATAACTATCACCCCTTAATTTAAAGCTGTGTCCCCTCGTGCTAGCTTTCTCCATCCTAGGAAAAAGGCTATCACTGTCCACCCTATCTAAACCTCTAATCATCTTATATGTTTCAATAAGGTCCCCTCTTAGCCGCCTCCTTTCTAACGAAAACAACCTCAAATCCCTCAGCCTCTCTTCATAAGACCTGCCCTCCATACCAGGCAACATCCTGGTAAACCTCCTCTGTACCCTCTCCAATGCCTCCACATCTTTCTTATAATGTGGGGACCAGAACTGCACACAATACTCCAAGTGCGGCCGCACTAGAGTTTTGTACAGTTGCAACATGACGTTGCGGCTCCGAAATTCAATCCCTCTACCAATAAAAGCCAAGACTCCATATGCCTTCCTAACAACCTTCTCGACCTGACTGCCTACTTTCAGGGATCTATGCACATACACACCAAGATCCCTCTGTTCATCAAGACTACTAAGAATCCTACCATTTGCCCTATACTCTACACATTTATTATTTCTGCCATAGTGCATTACCTCACACTTTTCCACATTAAACTCCATTTGCCACCTCTCGGCCCAGCTCTGCAACTTGTCCAAGTCCCTCTGCAAACTATAACACCCCTCTTCACTATCTACCACTCCACCGACTTTAGTGTCATCTGCAAATTTACTAATAAACTAATTATCAGGGACTTTATAACGAAGCATTCAGAAAGCAGTGACAGAATCAGACAGAGTCAGCACAGATTTATGAAGGGGAAATCACGTTTGACAAATCGGTAGGAATTCTTTGAAGATGTAACTAGTAAAGTTGACAAGGGAAAACCAGTCTGTGTGGAATATTTGGACTTTCAGAAAGCGTTTGACAAAGTCCCACACAAGAGATTATCGTACAAGATTAAGGCACTGGGGATTGGGGAAAGTGTATTGAGATAGAGAGAAAACTAATTGGCAGAGAGGAAATAAAGAGTAGAAATTAATGGGTGCTTTTCAAACTGACAGGCAGTAACTAGTGGGGGTGCCACAGGGATCAGTGCTGGGATCCCAGCTATTCACTATATATATTAATGATTTGGATGAGGGAATAAAATGGAACATCTCAAAGTTTACAGATGAAACCACATTGGGTGGGAGGGTGAACAGTGATGAGGATGTAGAGATCCTTCAGAATGATCGGGACAGGTTGGGTGAGTGGGTTAATCAATGGCAGATGCAGTATAATTTGGATAAGTGTGAGGTGATTCACTTTGGAAACAGAAGCAAGAACATTACTACCTGAATGGCTATAAATTGGGAGAGGGGAATGTGCAGAGGGATCTGGGTGTCCTTGTGTACCAGTCACTGAAGGTAAGCATGTAGGTACAGCAGGCAGTAAAGAAGCATGTTGGCCTTCATTATGAGAGGTTTGGAGTACAGGAGCAGGGATGTTTTGTTACAGTGATACAGGGCCTTGGTGAGGCCACACCTAGAGTATTGTGTACAGTTTCAGTCTCCTTTTTTGAGGAAGGATGTTCTTGCTCTCGAGGGAGTGCAGCAAAGGTTTACCAGGCTGATTCCAGGGATGGCGGGACTAATGTATGAGGAGAGATTGATCAGGTTAGGATTGTTTTCACTAGAGTTCAGACGAATGAGGGAGGGATCTCATTAGAGACTTATAAAATTCTAAGAGGACTGGACAGTGTAGATGCAGGGAGGATGTTCCCGATGGTGGGAGGAGTCCAGAACCAGGGGTCATAGTCTGAGGATTCAGGGTGAACCATTTAGGATGGAGATGAGGAGACATTTCCTCACTGAGAGAGTGATGAGCCTGTGGAATTCATTATCACAGGAAGGAGTTGATGCCAAAACATTGAATGTATTCAAGAGGCAGTTGGATATAGCACTCGGAGCGAATGGGATCAAAGGTTATGGGGAGAAAGCAGGATGAGGCTATTGAGTTGGATGATCAGCCATGATGGTAATGAATGGTGTAGCAGGTTTGAAGGGCTGAATAGCCTCCTTCTGCTCCTATCTTTTATATTAAAACTCATCTTTGAACTCCATGGCCTGGACCCTAGCTCCTCCTCCTGCGAAAGGATCCTGAACTTCCTAACTCACAAACCACAAAGAACAACACAGCACAGGAAACAGGCCCTTCGGCCCAACGAGCCCACGCCACCATTTTAACAGTATGAGTTCCTTCTTCCACCCGTGACCCTTGTCTGTGTTTATGGAAATCGACATTGGAAACCAGATTGGGGAGATAATTTAGGGACAATTTGTTTCACCAATCAGCCTAAGAGCATATCTTGGGATGTGGGAGGAAACTGGAGCACCTGGAAAAAAAACGCACGCAAGCATGGGGAGAATGCGCAAACTCCCACAGATACCGGCCCAAATCCACGTGTCTGCACAGCAAACAGTGATGGTCACTGAGCTGTCGTGTTGCCCATCAACTGGTCCAGTTTAAGCGTACACTGAAGCACTAGGCTACTCTCGAAAAATCCAAGAGCAACCCTCGCACGACCCATCGTGTGTATGTCCCTTGGATAACAAGGCAGACCGAAGCGTCTGTGGAATAAAAGAGAAAAACATCAGTAACATGCACATAGAACATAGAACAATACAGCACAGAACAGGCCCTTCGGCCTTCGATGTTGTGCCGACCAAAATAAAAAGCAATGCCCCTCCTAACTAAACCATTCCCTTCTCATCCATATACTTATCAACTAACCTCTTAAACGCCACCAAACTTGGCGCATCTACAACAGCTGCAGGCAGGGCATTCCACTCCCTAATCACTCTTTGAGTAAAGAACCTACCTCTGATATCCGTCCTATAACTCATACCCCTTAATTTAAAGCTGTGTCCCCTCGTGCTAGCTTTCTCCATCCTAGGAAAAAGGCTATCACTGTCCACCCTATCTAAACCTCTAATCATCTTATATGCTTCAATAAGATCCCCTCTTAGCCGCCTCCTTTCTAACGAAAACAACCTCAAATCCTTCAACCTCTCTTCATAGGACCTGCCCTCCATACCAGGCAACATCCTAGTAAACCTCCTCTGTACCCTCTCCAATGCCTCCACATCTTTCTTATAATGTGGCGACCAGAACTGCACACAATACTCCAAGTGCGGCCGCACTAGAGTTTTGTACAGTTGCAACATGATGCTGCGGCTCCTAAATTCAATCCCCCTACCAATAAAAGCTAAGACTCCATATGCCTTCTTAACAACTTTATCCACTTGACTGCCTACTTTCAGGGATCTATTGACACATACACCAAGATCCTTCTGTTCCTCAACACTATTAAGAGCCCTACCATTAGCCCTATACTCTACACATTTATTGTTCCTGCCAAAGTGCATTACCTCACACTTTTCCACATTAAACTCCATTTGCCACCTCTCGGCCCAGCTCTGCAACTTGTCCAAGTCACTCTGTAAACTAAAACACCCCTCTTCACTATCTACCACACCACCAACTTTAGTATCATCTGCAAATTTACTGATCCATCCCTCAATACCCTCATCCAGATCATTTATAAAAATTACAAACAGCAGGGGCCCCAAAACAGACCCCTGAGGCACACCACTCGTCACCGAACTCCACGATGAATATCTCCCATCAACCACCACCCTCTGTCTTCTATCTGCCAGCCAATTCCTAATCCAATTAGCTAAATCACCCTCTATTCCACACATCTGCATTTTCTGTAGAAGATGTGTAAACAAGATGTTTACACATCTTGTGCAAACATTCAAGGGAATCGCCAAAAGCTCAAAAGTGAAACAAATGAGCCAGAAAATATGTTGGAAAGTCTGTGGGAATCAGTTGATTCCCATTAATGACCCAGGGCTCTTGATCCCTATTTAAAACAGTCTCCTATATCCCTCCATCTCTATTCCACTCATGTGCCTATCTAAGTATCCTTTAAATAATTCCAACGTGTCTGCCTTCACCACCTCACTTGGCAGTGCATTCCAGACCCCCACAACTCCCTGTGTGAAAAACCTCCCTCTAACATCCAAATTACACCTCACCCCCCTCCCCCTCACCCTAAGCCCACGGCCCCTTGTAGTATTTGATTCCAATCTACGAAAAAGCTTACCACTTTTTTCTATTTATATTCTTCATAATCTTATACATCTCTATTAGATCTCTCCTCATTCTTCGTCTTTCTAAAGAAGACAGCTCCAATTTGTCCAATCTTTCCTCGTAGCCCACACCTTCCATACCAGGCAGCATCCTGATAAACCTCTGCACTCTCTCCAGGGTCTCCATGTCCTTCCGGCAGTGAGGCAACCAGAACTGGACGCAGTATTCCAAATGAGGTCTAACCAATGTTGTATACAATTGCAACATTAATCAGTAAGGATAGGCAACAACACCTCCTCCATGATCATCCTCAACACTGGTGCCCCACAAGGCTGTGTTCCCAGCCCCCTTACTGTACTCCTTATATACCTTCATGCGGCCAAATTCCCCTCCAATTCGCTTTTCAAGTTTGCTGACAACCCTGTTGTAGTGGATCAGACCTCAAACAAAAACGAAACAGAGTACAGTAATAAGAGAGAATCTGGTGAACTGGTGCGGCCACAATAATCTCTTCCTCAGTGTCAACAAAATAAAGGAGATTGTCATCAACTTCAGGAAGTGTAAAGGAGAACATGCCCCTGTCTACATCAACAGGGATAGAACATAGAACATTACAGCACAGAACAGGCCCTTCGGCCTTCGATGTTGTGCCGACCAAAATAAAAAGCAATGCCCCTCCAAACTAAACCATTCCCTTCTCTTCCATATACTTATCAATTAACCTCTTAAACGCCACCAAACTTGGCGCATCTACAACAGCTGCAGGCAGGGCATTCCACTCCCTAATCACTCTTTGAGTAAAGAACCTACCTCTGATATCCGTCCTATAACTCATACCCCTTAATTTAAAGCTGTGTCCCCTCGTGCTAGCATCATGAGGTAGAATGGGTTGAGAGCTTTGTGTTTCTGGGTGTTCAGATCATCAACAACCTGTCCTGCCACAATTATCCCCACCCCCGTGTTGACTATGGCTAAGAAAGCTTACCAACAATGTGTAATTCATCTCCCAACTTCCTAAAGCCTGTCCACCATTGGGAATGTGATGGAGTAACACAGAAAATGCAGGATAATCTGGCAGCGTCTGTGGGGAAGAGAAGCGGAATTATTGCTTTGGGTCCTAGTGTCCTCGTTTGATGGTCTGGAACTCACTCCCTGAAGGGTGACAGATGTAGAAATCTTTGTCATGTTTAGAGGATTGGATTTGAGGAGTGATGCTCGGGAAACTCTGGGCCAAGGCCTGAGAGATAACATTGAGTTGGACGGGTCACTTGCAGCTGGGCAGAGGGCATCCCAATTCTGTGAAACTTCAATTCATCTGGTGTGTTTACAATGCTGTTTAAATGCTCTGGGATTCTGATCATTAATTGTAATGTCTCTCTGTATTGCTGAGTGAGAGTCGTTTGAGAATCACTAGCTTTGAAATTCTTTTTGGAATTGGAATGAATGTTGAGCTGCCAGGTGTGTAACGCTGCTTGTTTTTTTTGGTTTTGAAGAGCGTTAATGAAGAAAGTCACTGCGCTGGAACATAAAGTCCACAGGCGAGCACTCAGCAAGGAGAGTTTCATCAGCTACATTCAGGTAACATCAGAACAGAAAAAGAACTAAAGGTAGGACAGTGACAATATCACTGGACTAGTCATCCAGAGACCCAGGTGAAAGCTCTGGGGACTCACGTTCAAATCCCACCATTGCTGCTGGTGGAACGTAATTAATAATTGCTAGTCTCAGTAATGGTGATTATGAAATTCAGTGGAAGCAGATCTGAGTGAGTGACTTCCAGCTGCCCTCTTGTGTAATAACCTTTAATGTGGCATCTTAACAGATGCCTTTCCGAAAGCCAAATACAACACATCTACCTGTTCCCCTTTATCCACCCTAAAATGTGACTGAATCAAAAAATTTCAGATACGTTAAGTTAATTTATTAGTCACAAATAAGATTTACATTAACGCTGCAGTGAAGTTACTGTAAAATTCCCCGAGTCACCACACACTAGCACCCGTTTGGGTAAATGAATCTAACGTCTTTTGGATTGTGGGAGGAAACTTGAGCACCTGGGGGAAACACATGCAGACATGGGGAGAATGTGCAAAACAGACAGGTAAAGATTAGTTCAATACAAAAGCCATAATGGCTTTGATTTTCCAGCTATTCTGTTAGAATCCCTTTAATAAAGGATCCTCGCAATTGCTCTTTGACAGATGTTAAACTAATTAACCTATAGTTTTCTGCTTTCTTGAATAACGTTTTACATTTGCTATTTTGCTCTGAAATGGCCTCAGAGTCGTTCCGTTTAGGGGTGAGCAGTAAATGCCAGCCCGGCCAGTGACACACACATCTCAGGAAATAAAACAAAATCCCACTGACACCGCACTCCACCTCCTGGCCCTCGTACGCTCCCTCGCTCCACCTCCTGGCCCTCGTACGCTCCCTCGCTCCACCTCCTGGCCCTCGTACGCTCCCTCGCTCCACCTCCTGGCCCTCGTACGCTCCCTCGCTCCACCTCCTGGCCCTCGTACGCTCCCTCGCTCCCCCTCCTGGCCCTCGTACGCTCCCTCGCTCCACCTCCTGGCCCTCGTACGCTCCCTCGCTCCACCTCCTGGCCCTCGTACGCTCCCTCGCTCCACCTCCTGGCCCTCGTACGCTCCTCGCTCCACCTCCTGGCCCCGTACGCCCCGCTCCCCTCCTGGCCCCGACGCTCCCCGCTCCACCTCCTGGCCCTCGTACGCTCCCTCGCTCCACCCCTGGCCCTCGTCGCTCCCTCGCTCCACCTCCTGGCCCTCGTACGCTCCCTCGCTCCACCTCCTGGCCCTCGTACGCTCCTCGCTCCACCTCCTGGCCCTCGTACGCTCCCTCGCTCCACCTCCTGGCCCTCGTACGCTCCCTCGCTCCACCTCCTGGCCCTCGTACGCTCCCTCGCTCCACCTCCTGGCCCTCGTACGCTCCCTCGCTCCACCTCCTGGCCCTCGTATGCTCCCTCACTCTCATGCACCATACTCTCAATACCCTCCACACTCCACCCAATGCTCCCTACACTTACCCACCTCTCCCCCGCCCCCACCCCCACCCCCACCCCCACCCCCACCCCCACCCCCACATTTTTCACACAGATGAACTCCCTGTTGACTGATGGAGTGTTTTCTCTTTCAGTATGAAATAAACTTTCTGGAATTGCTTAAGCGACGGCGAGTGGTGAGTGATTCTCAGTTTGTGTGAGAGGTTGAATTACACTGTTGAAATGACTTGTTGGATTAGTGTTTTCTAAACGTATTCATTTCCTGTCCAGCGGATTGGCTACACCTTTAAAAAAGAAGAAATTGAATTTGCCATCATCCACCGGATTCACAGATTATTCAATAGAGCACTGATCAAGTGGAAGGTAAAGCAGCGGGGGAAGGGGGCGGGGCAGAGTTGTGGGGGGCCGGGGGGGCGTCACTGGGCAGGGTGGGATGTGTGAGGGGGGTCGGGGAGGCTGGGCAGAGCAGGGTGTGCGTGAGTGCAGCAGGACGGTTGTCGGGTTGCCCCGGGGTGGGTGTGCTTGTGCATGGTGTGTCAGTGGGGGGGAGGGGTGGGTATAAACCGGGGGGGATACAGCTGGGGGTGTTGGTGAAATGTGAGGTGTAGGGAATGTAAGCTGTGAGAAAATCAGGGGGTCCAAGTCAAATTGGGGGCAAATATGAACAGTGTGGGGTTTGGGTCTTTTGAGACAGGTTGGTTTCTGAGCTGGATTGGGGTTAGAGGTGCGAGAGGGGACAGAATTAGGCGGGTGGGATGGGATTAAGGGCGTGGGAGAGAATTAGAGGGCTGGGATTGGTGGTGTTGTGGGATTAGGGGGAGGTGGTGGGAGGGGGTTAGGGGCGCAGGTGGGAGTGTTATCAGTTTGTGGGGTGGGGATTAGGATGGGTGTTTGCTGAACCCTTCACTGCAGATTGAGTGAGTTTGATTTTACAGGATGATATCCAGCTGTGGCTCTCTCACATCGCTTTCTGCAAGAAATGGGTAAGTATTTCCAATAACAATGTCTTAAATCCAGCTCTCACTGTCACCCAGCAGCCCCGTTCCCCCTCCCCGGTGGCCCCCCCTTCCCTGGCGCTCACTCTCACACTCACCCCCCCCCCCCCCTCCCACCCCCCTCCCCGGCACCCCGTGTTACTGGCTGGTATTGGTATGATGGTTACATCTCTTGTTTTGTTCCCAGAATGCCAAGGTGGCGCTCAGCAAAGCATTCTCTGCAATGTTGGCTATTCACCCGGACAAGCCAGGTAAGATCCACACTGCCCCTGGCGCGCATGCCAGAGCCCACAGCGAGCGTGTTGCAACTGACGTAGTACTGTGTGATCTTAAATATTTTTATTGGATGATCTTACAGCTTTCTGGATCATGGCTGCTAAGTGGGAGCTGGAGGAACGTTTATCATCTGAAAATGCCAGGCATTTATTTCTCCGTGCTTTGCGTTTCCACCCAGACTGTCAGAAGATCTACCTGGAGGTAAGGGCTGTTTTAGCAGCAGGTATTAATTTGAGAATGCAATGGGCAGAGTGTGGGACCTCGAGTGTGAGCCCCCTCCAGCCCATCTCTGAATCCGGGAACTATTAGTTCAGAACCCAGCAAACAGCAATGGCTCGGGATGCGTTACGGAGCTATTGACGCCCTTGAACTGGATCTGTCCCATCTCTGAGCCATATGAATGATGATGACTGTTGGCTTATTCATGTCTCTGCTGGAATCCAGGGAAACATCTGGTTATTTCAAAGCCTTTATTTGCCAATAGCAAACTCTGTGAGTAGGAGGCCACCAGCAGGGCAGGGATGGAAAGCACTGCTGCCTCACAGTGCCAGGGACCCAGGTTCAATTCTACCCTCAGGTGACTATCTGTGTAGAATTTGCACGTTTTCCCCATGTCTGCATGGGTTTCCTCCGGGTGCTCTGGTTTGCTCCCATAGTGCGAACCTATGTAACTTGGTGTCACAAGTTGATACTCAAGTTGATAAGGTTGTTAAGAAGGCGATAGTGTGTTAGCATTTATTGGTAGAGGGATTGAATTTTGGAGCCATGAGGTCATGTTGCAACTGTACAAAACTCTGGTGCAGCTGCACTTGGAGTATTGTGTACAGTTTTGGTTGCCACATTATAAGGAAGATGTGGAGACATTGGAAAGGGTGCAGAGGAGGTTTACCAGGATGTTGCCTGGTATGATGGGTAGGTCTTATGAGGAAAGGCTAAGGGACTTGAAGTTATTTTCATTAGAGAGAAGGCGGCTAAGAGGTGACTTAATTGAGACATATAAGATGATCAGAGGGTTAGATAGGGTGGATAGTGAGAGCCTTCTTCATCGGATGGAGATGGATAACACGAGGGGACATAGCTTTAAATTATGGAGTGGTAGATATTGGATAGATGCTAGAGGTGGGTTCTTTACTCAGAGGGTAGTAAGGGCATGGAATGCCCTGCCAGCAGCAGTTGTGGACTCGCCAACATTAAGGGCATTCAAATGGTCAGTGGATAGGCATATGGATAGCATTGGAATAGTTTAGGATAGAAGGTCATAAAATTGGTTCCATTGGTCAACATGATATCAAGGGTCGAAGGGCCTGTACTGCACTGTAATGTTCTATGTTCTAAGATGTGCAGATTTGATGGATTAAGGGGATAATGAGTGAGGTTAAGAGGATTGGACCTGGATAAGAACCTCTTTGGAGGGTGGATGTAGACTCGACGGGCCAAATGGCCTCTTTCTGCACTGTTGGGATTCTAAGATCATGGATCCTGGTGCCTTGGCTGCACACCCCCTCCCCACCATAAGCGTGTAGACACCAACTTCACTGACCCTCAACAGGAGACTGCGACCAAGGCAGACTACACTACCCAGAATGCACCTTGGCTGTCACATGACTGACCTCACTGATGTGGACAGTCACATTACAGAGTCCTGGCGAGCTGGGAGATGGGGAACTGGCAGCAGCGTGTCCTTCCTGGGTTATTAGCATCATGCCCTCTCTGGCCCCCAGGAGAAGGTTGGTGGGGAAAGGGGGATAATCTCTGGTGGATGGGGGGGAAGGGATAATCCTGGGGTGATGGGTGGGGTAATCCTGGATTGGCAGTGGGGAGGAGGGTGTAATCCCAGGTTGGTTGGTGGGGGGTGAGGGGGGTAATCATGGGTTGGCAGTGGTGGGGGGATGAGGGGGGTAATCTTGGGTTGGTGAGGGGGAGGGGGTAGAACATAGAACATTACAGCGCAGAACAGGCCCTTCGGCCTTCGATGTTGCGCCGACCAATTAGGAACAAGCAGTGACACTCTAACCTAAACCATTCCCTTTTCATCCATAAACTTATCTACTAACCTCTTAAACGCCACCAAACTTGGCGCATCTACAACTGCAGCAGGCAGGGCATTCCATACCCTTACCACCTTCTGGGTAAAGAACCTACCTCTGACATCCGTCCTATAACTACCACCCCTTAATTTAAAGCTATGCCCCCTCGTGCTAGCTTTCTCCATCCTAGGAAAAAGGCTATCACTGTCCACCCTATCTAAACCTCTAATCATCTTATATGTTTCAATCCTCTTAGCCATCTTCTTTCTAACAAAAGCAACCTCAAATCCCTCAGCCTCTCTTCATAAGACCTGCCCTCCATACCCAGGCAACATCCTGGTAAACCTCCTCTGTACCCTCTCCAATGCCTCCACATCTTTCTTATAAATGAGGGACCAGAACTGTACACAATACTCCAAGTGCGGCCACACCAGAGTTTTGTACAGTCGCAACATGACGTTGCGGCTCCGAAATTCAATCCCCCTACCAATAAAAGCTAAGACTCCGTATGCTTCTTAACAACTTATCGACTTGATTGCAACTTTCAGGGATTTATGCACATATATACCAGATCCCTCTGTTCATCAACACTATTAAGAGTCTACCATTAGCCCTATACTCTACACGTTTGTTATTCCTGCCAAAGTGAATTACCTCACACTTTTCCACGTTAAACTCCATTTGCCACTTCTCGGCCCAGCTCTGCAACTTGTCCAAGTCTCTCTGCAAACTATAACACCCCTCTTCACTATCTACCACTCCTCCGACTTGTGTGTCATCCGCAAATTTACTAATCCATCCTTCTATACCCTCATCCAGATATTTATAAAAATTACAAACAGCAGGGGCCCCAAAACAGATCCTGAGGTACACCACTTGTAACCGAACTCCGTGATGAATAATTTCCATCAACCACCACCCTCTGTCTCTATCTGCTAGCCAATTCCTGATCCAATTAGCTAAATCACCCTCAATCCCATACATCTGCATTTTCTGCAGAAGCCTTCCGTGGGCCACCTTATCGAACGCCTACTAAAGTCCATATATACCACATCAACTGCCTTACCCCCATCCACCTCTTTGGTCACTTTTTCAAAAAACTCAATGAGGTTAGTAAGGCACAACCTACCCTTCACAAACCATGCTGACTATCCCCAATCAATTCATTTCTCTCTAAAATAACTATAAATCCTATCCCTAATAATTCTTTCCAATACTTTGCCCGCAACAGAAGTAAGACTCACCAGTCTATAATTCCCAGGAAAGTCTCTATTCCCCCTTCTTGAACAATGGACCACAGTCGCTATCCTCCAGTCCTCCGGAACCACACCCGTAACCAACGACGACCTGAAAATCAGAGCCAGAGGCTCTGCAATCGCCTCTCTCGCCTCCCAGTGCATCCTAGGGTAAATCCCGTCTGGCCCAGGGGGCTTATCTAACTTTAAACCCTCAATAATATCTAGCACGTCTTCCTTATCTACTTCAATACTTTCCAGTTTTCAACCCTGTATCCCAGTGTTCTCCACAACTACATTTACATCACCCTGCGTGAATACCGAAGAGAAATATTATTCAGTACCTCTCCAATCTCTTCAGGTCCACGCACAACTTCCCACTGCTGTCTATGACTGGCCCTAATCTTGCCCTAACCATCTTCTATTCTAACATATCTAAAGAAAGCTTTAGGATTCTCCTTAATCCTATCAGCCAAAGTCTTCTTGTGTCCCCTCGGGTAATCTCAGGTTGATGGGGGGGGAGGGGGTCATCTCGGGTTGGCGGGAGGGAGGGGGTAATCTTGGGGCGGTGGGGGGGGGGGGGTCATCTCGGGTTGGTTGGCGGGGGGAGCGGATAATCCCGGGTTGGGCTGCAGGGGCAGCGGGTAGAGTTCAGGCTGTCTACAGCTATTCCTGCTTCTCTCTTTCCCAGTATTTCGGATGGAGTTGATGAACGTTGAGAAACTGCGGAAGGAAAAGCAACTGCTGGAGGCAGCAAACCTGGAGGTACAGAGAGCTGAGCTCGGTCATATGTTCATTTTCATGAGTTTCTTCCATCCTCGATACAGAGACAACACCAACTGCTGTCCGATTCAAAAGTTCTTTATATTTCTTACATAAACTGGTGAACCTTTGCTACATAACTTCCAGCCAGTGCAAAGGCACGCAAAACAATGGGACAATCTTCTTTACAAAGCTTTGACAATCCTTCAGATCACGTGCGATCTGATACTGTATAGCTAATGACAAGACACCCTTTGTTCTAGTCAGGTTAACATATCTAACGTCATAATATCGTTGTGTTGAAAAAGAGAATTAAAAGATAAATTCGTTAATCACAGATGTCTTAAGCTTGTCATTTTGAAATCAACTCAAAAGATTTTAGTTGCGTGTGATCTCAATTCCGTCTCTTATTTCATAACTTTAACCTTTAGAGAGGAGTTTTGCTCTGCTATATTGTAGGAAGAACAGTAATAAGCAAACCACCAGAATAATGAGTCCCCAAATGCATTTTCATTCCTCCCTAAAGAGGTTACCAAAGGGCCACCAGCCAGAGAGATTGTAGTCCTTAAAGTCCCTGCCCCTCGGTTCTAATTTTGTCAGCCATCTTTTTAAAATGCCCAGCTAAATAGACATAGACTGGGTGGAGAAGTGGCAGATGGACTTCAATGCGGATAAATGTGTAGTGGTCCATTTTGGCAGGAATAATGGGATGAAGGAGTACAATATAAGGGGTAGGAGTCTTAGCTGTGTTTTAGAGTAGAAGGATCTCGGGGTCCGGGTCCACAGGACTCTTAAATCAGCTCGCAGGTGGAGGATGTGGTCAAGAAGGCGTATGGTGTACTGGCCTTCATTAATCGAGGGATTGAGTTTAGGGGTCAGGAGGTAATGCTGCAACTTTTATAAGACCCTTGTCAGACCCCACTTGGAGTATTGTGCGCAATCCTGGTCACCTCTCTATTAGGAAGGATGTGGAATCTATTGAAAGAGTTCAGAGGAGATTTACAAGGATGTTGCCTGGATTGGAGGCAGGCCTTATGAAGATAGGTTGAGGGAGCTGGGACTCTTCTCCCTGGAGAGACATAGGTTGAGAGGCGACCTGATAGAGGTTTATAAAATGTTGAGAGGAATAGATAGGGTGGATTCTCAGAGACTATTTCCCAGGCTGAAATGGTCACTACGAGAGGACACCAGATTTAAGGTGCAGGGAAGCAAATACAGAGGGGATGTTAGGGGTAAGTTTTCCACTCAGAGGATGGTGAGTGAATGGAATCGGCTGCCATTGGAGGTTGTAGAGGCAAACTCGCTGGGGTCTTTAAAGACTTCTGATGAGTATATGGGAACTAATGGGATAGAGGTTTATAGATAGGTCTGTGGCTTGGTAGGTATAGATGTGATTGGCGCAATTCGTGGGCCGAAGGGCCTGTTTGTGCTGTAGTGTTCTATGTTCTATGTTTGGTCAGCTCTCGAGCTGCCTTGCTGTCCCACAGGCAGGAAAGGCGATCTCCAAAATCACTCGCTTCTGTGATGGTTTGTTTAGATTTCAACAGGTGTATCTTGGGGTGGAGATGCAGGGAGTCGTAATGCCAGGCATACGGAACCATACACGGTGGATAGCAAGATCCAGTCCAGAGAAGTTAAGGATAGATGTTATCTCCACAGACAAAATAGGTGCCATTGTACGCTTCCATGTCTTTAATAGAACTGGGTCGAGACCAAATGGAGTTCCTACAGTAATCCAAAATGATTTGACTGTAGGGCAATGGATTTTAGGCCTTAGCTTTACCATACTGATACTGAGATATTACTATTATAGCAGTAGCTATGGCAACAGGTTTGGTTCCGTTTCTTATCAAGCAGGTGGATCCCTTTTAGTGATTGTTTACACAAGTGGGGTAGAGAGTCACGTCTATCATAGTTGGGCTGATAATGTTTCTGAAAAGTCGATAGAGTGCATCCCCTTCATTGCAGAAACATCACTGCTGATGTCAATTAGCCAATTTCCTCCTGTGGTCTGGGCCCCTTTTATTCCATCCTTGGTCCTGTTTTGATACAAAATCTACTCTGTCATTTCTGGGGTTTGAGAGAAATACAGAACAGGGGGATTCCCTCTTTGGCCTGTGGTGTTGTGTGAGCAGACCCAATACCTGCTTACATTAAACTTTACAGCGTACTCAGAAGAGTGTACAAAAAGGTGTTAAAGTGAAATTGTCCACTCGTCAGTCCATCTTCCAGACTTTCTTCCCCAGTTGTTCTGGTGTCAGGAAAATAGCCAAACAGCCGAAGAAGGTGAAGACAAACTTCGTGATTTATTATTGGATGTTGATGTCCACCGTCCTGCAGTCACTCGCATGTATCCAGTGAGTTGTCCTCGACCTTGATTGCAGCTGGAGTTTGGAGGAGAATTTGGAATGGTCTTCCCACTGCGGCCCAAATTTGGGTCGGTCCCAGTTCTTTATTTGCATGAGGTCTCCTATCTGTGGTACAGGGAAATAGTCCTGTTGGTCAGAATCTTGATCCGGTGTCCATGGAGTTAATCAAAGGAGCACAATACCTGTGAATGAGGAAACAAGGTTAACTGTTGGAAATACTTCTGCATTTCGTCTCCAATAACGTGTAAATTTATCTGGATGGGCAGGCTTGTATTTGCATCCCAGAGCATCCTGCTTGGTTTACTATAGAGTATCTCCGCAGCCGATACTCCAGTGGTAGAGTGGAGTTTATTCTCGTGGGTAGAGGGCTAAGAGAAGAACTTTTAACCAATTAGACCAGTTTCAGATGTTAGCTTGGCTAGTTTAGCTTAAGAGTCCATTAGCTCTTGCACTATCCCTGCTGCCTGGGGCTGGTACGCCTAGTGGAATCACTGCTGAATGTGTAATATATCACGTAGTTCCTTATTAATTTTCCCTACAAAATGGGGCCATTGTCTTAGATAATCAGTTGGGGTACCCCAAATCTTGGTATTGTTTCTGTCAGTAATTATTACTGTCGAGGCTTTGTTATTTGTAGTTGGGAAAGCCTCTATCCATCTACGAAACACATCAACAATTACAAGACAGTACTTACAACACTGCACACGCTGTAATACGATAAAATCCAACTGAATACAATCAAATTGGCCACCTGACAAGAGTGTTTTCCCTGGTGAGCACTTTATTCCTTGACCAATGTTTTATTTTGTTGACATGTTAAACATGATGCTACGTGAGACTGAGCAGCCTCAGCAAGTTGGGGGTGCCACCAGGTACGAAGCAATGTTCCACTCATTCCCTCCTTCCCAAAGTGGGTGTCAGAGTGTTTACAATTAAAAAGGCAGTAATGCATCTGGGATACAAACTCGGCCAGCTGGAGTGACCCAGAGGTTTTGATGCAGAATGTGAGCATTCATTTGCATCTTCCAAAAACTATTTCAGAGGTAGGGCTGTCCCTCTGTAAGTGCTGAATAGTGACTATATCTGGTATGCCCGGTGTTCAGAGAAGGCGAGTGATTTATCGCCTGTTCATTTGTGTGGGCACTATGTTAATTTGGGCTGTTGCAGCCTTTTTGGTGGCAAAGTCAGCCCTGGTATTACCCCTGGTCACTGCTGAGTTATAGGCAGCGGACAGTAAATTTAAATGGCCAGTTGTTTAGGGGGGAGGATGGCTTGGAGAAGGTTGTGGATATAAGGGGAATTTTGGATGGGGCTTTCCGAGGACCCCCTTTGGGCCCACAGTTGGCCAAGATCATGAGAGCACGAGGTTGCCTTCTCCAATCCTCCTCCTATTGTTGATTGGTGTCAGTACTTTAGAACAGCAATAGCATGCAGCATGTCAGGACGTACCTCAGGTTTTTTATCTTTCCTTTGTTCAGCTTGCCACTCCAGTCCTTTTCTCAGTCTCATTTCTCCCTTTCCAACCTCTTTTGTCCTTCTCATTCTCCTCACATTCCCACTTCAAACATTTCCCAAGTTTTGGGTTTCCCTCCATCATCACATTCACTGATTTTTCTGCCGTGTGCATTATTCTCCCAGCTGGCCAGCTGTGATTTTTTTTTGGTTACTTCTTTTCGATTGGCACAAGTAGTCTCATCTCCAACTTCACCTAATTCCCAACCTTTACTTTTTTTTTATTATAAATACTCCACAAGGACAAACAGGTTTTAACAGTTTCCTACTCTTGATCTAATGCAACAACCACCCACCTACATTCAACAAGCAACCAGACCACACAAAACACACTGAAATACAAAAACTACTCATTATTAGATCAACCTTAGATTTTCTCTCATCAATTTTCCATCTTGCCAATTAATTTATAACATTTCCCTAGTAATTCTCACCCATTACTACATCTCAGAGGATTCGAACCTCAAATTCTACTGACCTAGGGACCGAGCCCTGGCTGCTTGGGGACGCTGAAACCTCCTGATTTAATATACCAAAATCCTAGGGTATCTCCAGGTACGTGTGGGGGACTTGAACCCTCCACTTCCTTCCTGAATAAACCTGGGGACTCGAATCTCCTGGTGGAGGACGTGGTCAGTATTTAAGGCGTAAGCTGTCTCTGGGTTCTGTCAGTACAGAGCCTCAGGGGGACAAGGTGTCGACTGGGTATTAGTTCAGTGAGAGAAACCAAGGTTAATCTTACCTTGTGGACCTGTCCATCTCACGTTACCGACACCCAGAACAATCGCTTATTCAGTCCACCTTGTAGAACACCTGTATGTGTTGGAGCCCTGCTCGCAGTGTCAGCTGGTTATGTTTCATTTTCACAAGACTCTTCCATCCTTGCTACAAAAGCAAACACTGTCCAATTCAAAAGTTCGTTATTCTTCTTACATATGCAAGCTGGCAACTTTTGCTATGAAACTTCCACTCAGTGGCTGGGAGTCAGGTAGCAACAGCGCCGAACAATGGGATAGTCCTCCTTTATGTAGCTTTTACAATCCTTCAGATCTCATGCGATCTGATACAATATAGCTCATCACAAGACACCCTTTGTTCTAGTCAGTTAAACATATCTAATGTCAGAATATCGTTACGTTGAAAGAGAATTGTTAAGAGGTAAATTTGTTAACCACAGACGTCTTAAACTTGTCATTTTGAAATCAACTCAAAAGTTCTTAGTTGCATGTGATGTTAACCCTCTGATATCTCACTGGGGCAAGGAGCGCGAAACTGAGAGCCGGGGCAAGCAAAACAGAATGGAGAAACCGAGTATATAAATAGTGCAGTTTAGAGGGGGTGAAGGGGCTGAGTGAGGCAAGGGAGGCATGTGGGGAGAGAAAGGGGGTATTTTGGAGGGGGGGATGGGGCAGGCAAGAAAGGAAAGTGTGGGGGAAAGCATTTATTTGGGGTAAGGAGTGAATGGGATTTAAATTGGGAGCGAGGCTGATACAGGGGCAACACTCAGCAGGGTGGGTGTGGTGGTGCCACAGTCTGGTAGGTGTTGGGTTGGTTGGGAGGTGCTGTGGAGGGGGTTTGCTAGGGTTGAGTGTAGTTAGGAGAGTGAGTGTTTGGGTTGGGGTGTGAGGGCAGAAGTGAGGGTGGGGAAGACTATTTCTGGGTGTGTCTTACTTTGATTGGAATGTGTTTTTTTAGTGAATATCGGCACTTCCTTGATGCAAAGGACAGAGTGACAGTCACTGTGTGTGGTGTTGGAGTGTCACTTTGCCCCCTGTCCCATCACTTTGTAACTGGCAAAGCCTTTCTTCTGCTCATTATCTCCAGGCTGAGGACAGAGAATCCCATAGAGATTCTCCGGGAGAGTTAGCTCGTATTGTGTACAAGAATGCCATCCAGAAAGTCCCTGGTAAGTGAATGCTCCTTGTTCACGCTCACTCTGGGTATATGGGAGGTAATGCTGCAGCTTTATAGGACCTTGTCAGACCACACTTGGAGTACTGTGCGCAGTTCTGGTCGCCTCACTATAGGAAGGGCGTGGAAGCTATTGAAAGGGTGCAGAGGAGATTTACAAGGATGTTGCCTGGACTGGGAGGCAGGCCTTATGAAGATAGGTTAAGGGAGCTGGGACTGTTTCTCCCTGAAGAGACGAAGGTTGAGAGGCGACCTGATAGAGGTTTACAAGATGTTGAGAGGAATAGATAGGGTGGACTCTCAGAGACTATTTCCCAGGGCTGAAATGGTCGCGACGAGAGGGCACAGATTTAAGGTGCAGGGGAAGCAAGTACAGAGGGGATGCTAGGGGAAAGTTTTTCACTCAGAGGGTGGTGAGTGAATGGAATCGGCTGCCGTCGGTGGTGGTCGAGGCGAACTCGCTGGGGTCTTTTAAAAGACTTCTGGATGAGTATATGGGATCCAATGGGATTGGGGTTATAGATAGGTCTATGGCTGGGTAGGTTTTTGATGTGTTTGGCACAACTTGTGGGCCGAAGGGCCTGTTTGTGCTGTAGTGTTCTATGTTCTATGGGGTATGGGTGAGATCCTTAATGAATATTTCTCATAGTATTTACTGTTGAAAAACATGGATGGTTGGGAACTTGGGAAATAAATAGTGATGTCTTGAGGTGCTGGAAGTCTTAAAGTGCATCTAGATAAATCCCAGGGACTGATGAAGTGTATCCCAGGACATTGTGGGAGGCCAGGGAGGAAATTGCGGGTCCCCTAACCGAGATATTTGAATCATTGATAGTCATGGGTGAGGTGCCTGAAGATTGGAGAGGGCAAATGTTGTGCCTTTGTTTAAAAAGGGCTGCAGAGAAAAGCCTGGGAACTACAGGCCAGTGAGCCTTACACTATGGTGGTGAATTATTGGAAGGTATTCTGAGAGACAGGATTACAGGTGTTTAGGGACATAAGGACTGATAGAGACAGTCAGCATGCTTTTGTGAGTGGAAAATCGGTCTCACAAATTTGATTGAGTTTTTTGAAACTGTAACCCAGAAGGTAGATGAGGGCAGTGCAGTTGATGGTGTCTACACGGTCTTCAGCAAGGCCTTTAACAAGGTACCACATGGTAGGTTGTTACATCAGGTTAAATCTCTCAGGATCCAGAGTGAGGGATTGAAATGGATACAAAATTGGCTTCTTGACAGAAACTCAGTAAGAATTTAGCAACACCAATTTTAAATCCAACCGATTTATTTGATAGTAAATTTGCGAGCTTTCGACACTCTTGTGTTTTCGTCAGGCAA
Source organism: Sphyrna mokarran (assembly GCA_024679065.1). Lineage (NCBI taxonomy): Eukaryota > Metazoa > Chordata > Chondrichthyes > Carcharhiniformes > Carcharhinidae > Sphyrna > Sphyrna mokarran. The sequence goes on along the minus strand of JAGIQG010000332.1, from coordinate 9,840 downwards.
ATGCAGTGTTCTGATCTGCAATAGCACACATCAGCACAGACAGTTACAGATTGCTGATTAGAATGCGAATCCTTACATCTAACCTGCTATTCAAGTGTTAAAGTGGCTAACAATGTGTGTGAAGGGAATCCTGAGCATTGTTGGAGAATTGTGTATTTTCTCCAGACAGCACAGTAAGTGAGGTTTTTTGCTAACCCAGGCAAGTTACGGGGGTTACAGATAGTGTGTCATGAGCCAAGATCCCTATTAACACCGTCCTCATGTGTGTGGAGCTTGGCTATCAGTCTCTGCTCAGCGACTCTGAGCTGTCGTGTGTCACGAAGGCCCCTTGAAGAATTTACCCACAGGTCGGAGGCCGAATGCCCATGACTGCTGAAGTGTTCGCCCACAGGAAGGGAACTGTTTTGCCTGGTGATTGTTGAGTGATGCTCATTCATCCGCTGTCGTAGTGTCTGCATGGTCTCCCCAATGTACCATGCTTCGGAACATCCTTTCTTGCAACATATTAGGTAGACAACGTTGGCCGAGTTTGCAAGAGTATGTACCGTGCACCTGGTGAATGGTATCCTCACGTTTGATGATGTTGTCCATGTCTATGATCCGGCATGTCTTGCAGAGGTTGCTGTGGCAGGGTTGTGTGGTATTGTGTCACTGTTCTCCTGAACTTGGGTAGTTTGCTGCAAACAATGATCTGCTTGAGGTTGTGCAGTTGTCTGAAAGCAAGAAGTGGGGGGGTGGGGATGGCCCTAGCGAGATGTTCATCATCATCAAGCGATGAGTCAAAAAGTGACTCAGGGCTGGTGTGTTGCCTCCCAGGGGCCGGGGTCCAGGATGTCGCAGATCGGGTTTTTAAGATTCTTAAGGGAGAGGGGAGTCAGCCCCAAGTCGTAGTTCATGTAGGGACACATGATATAGGGAAGGACGAGGGAAGGGGATATTAAACAGAAATTAATGGAGTTGGGGTGGAAGTTAGGGCCAAAACAGACAGAGTGGTTATCTCTGGACTCTTGCCTGTGCCAAGGGATAGTTTAGAGAAGAACAGAGAGAGGATGTTTGAACTCGTGGCTGCGGGGATGGTGCAGGAGGGAGGGGTTCAGGTTCCTGAACAATTGGGACTCATTCTGGGATAGGTGGGACCTCTACAGAGAGATGGTCTACACCTGAACCAGAGGGGAACTAATATCTTGGGGGGAAAATTTGCTAAGGCTATGCAGGGGGCTTTAAACTGATTCGGGGGGGGGGTGGGATCCTAAGTAGTTGGGGTGCTAAGAGGGATGAGAGTAAGGGGGTCATAGAGGAAAGCTGTAAAACACAGCAGCGTACGGGTGGGGTAGGGCATGGTTTGAAATGCGTATACTTTAATGCAAGGAGTATTCGCAATAAGGGGAGGAACTTGCAGCTTGGACCAGTACCTGGAACTTCGATGTTGTGGCCATTTCAGAGACTTGGGTAGAGCAGGGACAAGAATGGATGTTGCAGGTTCCGGGGTTCAAATGCTTTAGTCGGAGTAGAGAAGGAGGTAGAAGGGGGGGGAGTGGCATTATTAGTCAAAGACTGTATCACAGTGACAGAAAAGAAGTTTGATGAGGACTTGTCTGTTGAGGTAGTATGGGCTGAGATTAGAAACAGGAGAGGAGAGGTCACCCTGTTGGGAGTCTTTTATAGACCTCCTAAAAGTTCTAGAGAGGTTGAGGAAAGGATTGCAAAGTCAATTCTGGTCAGGAGTGAAAGTAATAGGGTAATTGTTATGGGGGACTTTAACTTTACTAATATTGATTGGAATAGCTATAGCTGTAGCTCGTTAGAGGGGTCAGTTTTTGTACAAAGTGTGCAGGAAGGTTTTTTGACTCAGTATGTAGATAGGCCAACTAGAGGTGAGGCTACATTGGATTTGGTGCTGGGCAATGAGCCAGACCAGGTGTTAGGCTTGGAAGTTAGTGAACATTTTGGTGATAGTGACCACAATTCGGTTACGTTCACCTTAGTGATGGACAGGGATAGGCATGAAGCTGGGGGCAGTAGTTATAGCTGGGGGAAGGGTAATTATGAGGCCATCAGGAGAGAATTAGGGTGCATAGATTGGACTAGGAAACTACAGGGACTGGGAACATCTGGAATGTGGAGCTTATTCAAGGAGCAGCTGCTGCGAGTCCTTGATAAGTATGTCCCTGTCAGGCAAGGAGGAAATGGTCGAGTAAGAGAACCTTGGTGTACGAAAAAAGTTGATTTGCTGGTTAAAAGGAAAAAGGAGGCTTATGTCAGGATGAGGATTGAAGGCTCAGTTAGTGCAATGGATAGCTATAGATTAGCCAGGAGGGAGCTAAAGAGTGAATTGAGGAGAGCTAAGAGGGGACACGAGAGACTTTGGCTGATAGGATTAAGGAGAATCCTAAAGCTTTCTTTAGATATGTTAAGAATAGAAGATTGGTTAGGACAAGATTAGGGCCAGTCATAGACAGCAGTGGGAAGTTGTGCGTGGAGCCTGAAGAGATTGGAGAGGCACTGAATAAATATTTCTCTTCGGTATTCACGCAGGGTGATGTAAATGTAGTTATGGAGAACACTGGGATACAGGGTTGCAAACTGGGAAGTATTGAAGTAGATAAGGAGGATGTGCTAGATATTCTTGAGGGTTTGAAGTTAGATAAGTCCCCTGGGCCGGACGGGATTTACCCTAGGATTCTCTGGGAGGCGAGAGAGGCGATTGCAGAGCCTCTGGCTCTGATCTTCAGGTCTCGTTGGTTACGGGTGTGGTTCCGGAGGACTGGAGGATAGCGAATGTGGTCCCATTGTTCAAGAAGGGGAAGAGAGACCTTCCAGGGAATTATAGGCCAGTGAGTCTTACTTCTGTTGTGGGCAAAGTATTGGAGAGAATTATTAGGGATAGGATTTATAGTTATTTAGAGAGAAATGAATTGATTGGGGATAGTCAGCATGGTTTTGTGAAGGGTAGGTCGTGCCTTACTAACCTCATTGAGTTTTTTGAAAAAGTGACCAAAGAGGTGGATGGGGGTAAGGCGGTTGATGTGGTATATATGGACTTTAGTAAGGCGTTTGATAAGGTGGCCCATGGAAGACTTCTGCAGAAAATGCAGATGTATGGGATAGAGGGTGATTTAGCTAATTGGATTAGGAATTGGCTAGCAGATAGAAGACAGAGGGTGGTGGTTGATGGAGATATTCATCGTGGAGTTCGTGACAAGTGGTGTACCTCAGGGGTCTGTTTTGGGGCCCCTGCTGTTTGTAATTTTTATAAATGATCTGGATGAGGGTATTGAAGGGATTAGTAAATTTGCAGATGACACTAAAGTCGGTGGAGTGGTAGATGTGTGCAGTTCTTGGTCCCCACATTATAATAAAGATGTGGAGGCATTGGAGAGGGTACAGAGAGGTTTACCAGGATGTTGCCTGGTATGGAGGGCAGGTCTTATGAGGAGAGGCTGAGGGATTTGAGGTGTTTTCGTTAGAAAGGAGGCGGCTAAGAGGGACCTATCGAAACATATAAGATGATTAGAGGTTTAGATAGGGTGGACAGTGATAGCCTTTTCCTAGGATGGAGAAAGCTAGCACGAGGGGACACAGCTTTAAATTAAGGGGTGATAGTTATAGGACGGATATCAGAGGTAGGTTCTTTACCCAAAGGGTGGTTAGGGAGTGGAATGCCCTGCCTGCGGCAGTTGTAGATGCGCCAAGTTTGGTGGCGTTTAAGAGGTTAGTTGATAAGTATATGGAAGAGAAGGGAATGGTTTAGTTTGGAGGGTCATTGCTTTTTATATTGGTCGGCGCAAGTCAAAGGCCGAAGGGCCTGTTCTGTGCTGTAATGTTCTATGTTCTATCAATGATATGTTGAAGACTCCGGAGAAGATGTCGTAGCTTCTCCGCTCCGGGGAAGTACTGGACAACAAAGGGTACTCTGTTCACCTTGTCCCGTGTTCATCTTCTGAGGAGGTCAGTGCGGTTTATCGCTGTGGCATGTCGGAACTGTCGATCGATGAGTCGAGCGCCATATCCTGTTCTCACGAGGGCATCCTTCAGCATCTGGAGGCGTCTGTCACGATCCTCCTCATCTGAGCAAATTCTGTGTATACGGAGGGCTTGTCCATAGGGAATGTCTTCTTTAACGTGTCTAGGGTGGAAGCTGGAGAAGTGGAGCATTGTGAGGTTGTCTGTCGGTTTGCGGTACAGTGAGGTGCTGAGGTGACCGTCCTTGATGGAGATGCGTGTGTCCAAGAATGCAACTGATTCTGGAGAATAGTCCATGGTGAGTCTGATGGTGGGATGGAACTTGTTGATATCATCATACAGTTGCTTCAATGATTGTTCACCATGAGTCCAAAGGAAAAAGATGTCATCAATGTATCTAGTATATAACCTTGGTTGAAGATCTCGTGTGGTGAAGAAGTCTTGTTCGAACCTGTGCATGAAGATGTTGGCATACTGAGGTGCGAATTTGGTCCCCATGGCTGTTCCATGTGTCTGGATGAAAAGCTGATTGTTGAAGGTGAAGACATTGTGGTCCAAGATGAAGCGGATGAGTTGTAAAATTGCATCCGGAAACTGCAGTTGTTGGCATTGAGTACTGAGGCAGTTGCAGCAATACCATCGTCATGGGGGATGTTGGTGTAGAGCGCCGAGACATCCATTGTGACAAGGAGTGTCCCTGGTTCAACTGCTCCGTGTGTGCTGAGTTTCTGTAGGAAGTCCGTAATGTCAAGACAAAAGCTGGGGTTCTTTGTACAATGGGTTTCAGGATGCCCTCGATATAGCCGGAGAGGTTCTCACACAGGGTCCCATTGCCCGATACGATGGGACGGCCGGGTATGTTTGCCTTGTGTATCTTTGGGAGGCAGTAGAGATCTCCAATGCGGGGAGTACGTGGAATGAGAGTCCGGAGGGTGTCTGAAGGTCCGGATCAAAGGTTTTGATCAGAGTGTTGAGTTGACTTTAACACTTGATAGCAGTTAGATGTAAGGATTCGCATTCTAATCAGCAATCTCTGACTGTCTGTGCTGATGTGTCTATTGCAGACCAGAACACTGCATTTTCCTGAGGAAGACACAGAGTGTTGAAAGCTCGCAATTTTACTATCAAATAAGTCGGTTGGATTTAAAATTGGTGTTGCTAAGTTCTTACTGAGTTCTTACCATCCCAGTCCAACGCCGGCATCTTTACATCATTCTTGACAGAAGCCAAACGGTGGTTGTAGAGAGTTGTTTTTCAGCTGGAGGCCTATGACCAGTGGTGTGCTCAGGGAATCATGCTGGGCCCACTGTTATTTGTCATTTATATTAATGATTTGGATGAGAATATAGGAGGCATGGTTTGTAAGTTTGCAGATGACAACAAGATTGGTGGCATAGCGGACAGTGAAGAAAGTTATCTAAAAATTGCAACAGGACCTTGATCAATTGGGGCCAGTGGGCTGACGAATGGCAGATGGAGTTTAATTTAGACAAAATTGCGTAGGGAGTTGGCTTTTATTGGTAGGGGGATTGAATTTCGGAGCCGCAACGTCATGTTGCAACTGTACAAAACTCTAGTGCGGCCGCACTTGGAGTATTGTGTGCAGTTCTGGTCCCCCACATTATAAGAAAGATGTGGAGGCATTGGAGAGGGTACAGAGGAGGTTTACCAGGATGTTGCCTGGTATGAGGGCAGGTCTTATGAGAGAGGCGAGGGATTTGAGGTTGTTTTCGTTAGAAAGGAGCGCTAAGAGGGGACCCTAATCGAAAATATAAGAGGATTAGAGGTTTAGATAGGGTGGACCAGTGACAGCCTTTTTCCTAGGATGGAAAAAGCTAGCACGAGGGGACACAGCTTTAAATTAAGGGGTGATAGTTATAGGACGGATATCAGGTAGGTTCTTTACCAAAGGGTGGTTAGGGAGTGGAATGCCCTGCCTGCAGCAGTTGTAGATGCGCCAAGTTTGGTGGCGTTTAAGAGGTTAGTTGATAAGTATATGGAAGAGAAGGGAATGGTTAGTTTGGAGGGCATTGCTTTTTATATTGGTCGGCGCAACATCGAAGCCGAAGGGCCTGTTCTGTGCTGTAATGTTTCATTTCTAAATATGAAGTGATACATTTTGGTTGATTGAACTAGGGTAGGACTTACTCAGTAATAATGGTAAGGGCATTGGGAGAGTTACAGAACAAGAGATCTCGGGGTACAGGTTCATAGTCCTTGAAAGTGGATCACAGATGAACAGAGTGATGAAGAAGCATTCGGGACGCTTGATTTCTCGGTCAGAACATTGAATACAGGAGTTGGGACGTCTTGTTGAAGTTGCTAAGGCCACACTTGGAATACTGTGTACAGTTCTGGTCACCTATTATAGAAAGGATATTATTAAACTAGAAAGAGTGCAGAAAAAATTTACTAGGATGCTACCGGGACTTGATGAATTGAGTTATAAAGAGAGGCTGGATAGACTGGGACTTTTTTCTCTGGAGTGTAGAGGCTGAGGGGTGATCTTATAGAGATCATAAAATAATGGAGGGACACAGATCAGCGAGATAGCTAACACTTTTTCTAAAGTTAGGGGAATCTAAAACTAAAGGGAATAAGTTTAAGATGAAAGGGAGAAGTTTGAAAGTGTTCAGAAGAACAATTTTTTCACACAGAAGGTGTGAATGTCTGGAACAAGATGCCAGAGATAGTAGTAAAGGTCGTACAATGTTATCTTTTAAAAAGCGTTTAGACAGTTACATGGGTACGATGGATATAGAGGGATATGGGCCAAATGCAGGCAACTGAGATTAGTTTAGGGTTTAAAAAAAATAAGGGTGGTATGGAAAAGTTGGGCCGAAGGACCTGTTTCCATGCTGTAAACCTCTATGCTTTATCTGTCCACACTCACTCTGGGGATATGGGTATCTATTCACTGTCTGGATATATGGAATCTATTCACTGTCGGTATTGAGAGTCTGTGTACGTGGATTTCCAGAAGCATTTGACAAGGTGCTGCACCAAAGGACTGCTACATAAGATAAACATGCACAGTGTTACGCGTAATTGTATAGGATGGATAGAGGTTTGGTTAACTAACAGAAAGCAAAGAGTGGAGGTAAATGGGTATTTTTCTGGTTGGCGATCAGTGATTAGTGGGTGCTTCAGGGATCAGTGTTGGTGGTCACAGTTGTTTACAATTTATATAGATGATTTGGAATTGGGATAAAGTGTAGTGTGTCAAAATTCACAAATGACACTAAGATGAGTGGAAGAGCAAAGTGTACAGAGGATGCTGAAAGGTTTGCAAAAGGATATAGATAATCTAAGTGAGTGGGCGAGGGTCTGGCGATGGAAACAATGTTGGTAAATGTAAGGTCATCCTTTTGGTAGGAATAACAGCAAAATGGACTATTATTTAAATGGTAAAAAATTGCAGCATACTGCTGTGCAGAGGGCCTGGGTGTCCTTGTACAAGAATAAATGGGAGTAGATTTAAGAGTGAACTGAGAAGGAAATTTTCACACAAAGGTTGTGAATCTGTGGAATTCTTTGCCCAGTGAAGTAGTTGAGGCTATCGCGTTGAATGTTTTTAAGGCAAGGGATAGATAAATTTTTGAACAATAAAGAAATTTAGGGTTATGATGAGCGGGTGGGTAAGTGGAGCTGAGTCCATAAAAAAGATCAACCATGATCTTATTGAATGGCGAAACAGGCTCGAGGGGCTGAATGCCTACTCCTGCTCCTAGTGCTTAGGAGCGCTTCGCGGGGGGAGGTGCTGAGCAGGGGTCTGCAGGGGGAGGTGCTCGCGCGCGCCGGGTCTGCGGGGGGTGCTCGCGCGCGGCCGGGTCTGGCGGGGAGGTGCTCACAGCGCGCGCCGGTCTGCGGGGATGTTGCTCGCCCTCCCCAACCGCCGGGTCTGCGGGGAGTGCTCGCGCCGCAGCCGGGTCTCGGGGAGGTGCTCGCGCGCGCCGGGTCTGCGGGAGGTGCCTCGTGCCCGTCGCGGGAGGTGCTCGCGCGGCGCCGGGTCTGCAGGTGCTCGTTCGTGTGGTGCTGCTCTTTTATGCTCTTGTATTTGTGCACAGGAAATGTTGAATTCCACGTGTCGTTCTGACTGTCGCCATCAACTCTTGACTTCACACAGGACCCTTCAGAAAGAGATTGTAGAGGAGTGAGTGTAACCGTGAAGACAAGTGGGCTACACTGGCCCTGGCCCCAAGGGGTTGAAAGTGGGTGCATGTGTGGTGTTGCTGCATCACTCTTAGATGGGAACAATCTTATTTGAGAGGTGGACAATTGGGTGGGGTAATTCAGGTCAAAGAAACATAGAGGATAGGAGCAGGAGGAGCTATTCACCCTTCGAACCTGCTACACCTTCATTACCATCATGGCTGATCATCCAACTCAATAGCCTCATCCTGCTTTCTCCCCATAACCTTTGATCCCATTCGCTCCGAGTGCTATATCCAACTGCCTCTTGAATACATTCAATGTTTTGGCATCAACTCCTTCCTGTGATAATGAATTCCACAGGCTCATCACTCTCTCAGTGAGGAAATGTCTCCTCATCTCCATCCTAAATGGTTCACCCTGAATCCTCAGACTATGACCCTGGTTCTGGACTCCTCCCACCATCGGGAACATCCTCCCTGCATCGCCCCTGTCCAGTCCTCTTAGAATTTTATAAGTCTCTAATGAGATCCCTCCCTCGTTCATCTGAACTCCAGTGAAAACAATCCTAACCTGGTCAATCTCTCCTCATACATCAGTCCCGCCATCCCCGAATCAGCCTGGTAAACCTTCACTGCACTCCTCGAGAGCAAGAACATCCTTCCTCAAAAAAGGAGACTGAAACTATACACAATACTCTAGGTGTGGCCTCACCAAGGCCCTGTATCACTGTAACAAAACATCCCTGCTCCTGACTCCAAACCTCTCTCAATGAAGGCCAACATGCTTCTTTACTGCCTGCCTGCAACTGCATGCTTACCTTCAGTGGACTGGTACACAAGGACACCCAGATCCCTCTGCACTTCCCCTCTCCCAATTTATAGCCATTCAGGTAGTAATTCTTGTTTTTGTTTCCAAAGTGAATAACCTCACACTTATCCAAATTATACTGCATCTGCCATTGATTACCCACTCACCCAACCTGTCCCGATCATTCTGAAGGATCTCTACATCCTCATCACTGTTAACCCTCCCACCCAATGTGGTTTCATCTGTAAACTTTGAGATGTTCCATTTTATTCCCTCCCAATCATTAATATATATAGTGAATAGCTGGGATCCCAGCACTGATCCCTGTGGCACCCCCACTAGTTACTGCCTGTCAGTTTGAAAAGCACCCATTAATTTCTACTCTTTATTTCCTCTCTGCAATGTTTTCTCTCTATCTCATACACTTTCCCCAATCCCCAGTGCCTTAATCTTGTACGATAATCTCTTGTGTGGGACTTTGTCAAAACGCTTTCTGAAAGTCCAAATATTCCACACAGACTGTTTCCCCTTGTCAACTTTTCTAGTTAATCTTCAAAGAATTCCTACCGATTTTGTAAAGCATGATTTAGAACATACGCATAGAACAGGCCCCTTCAGCCTTCGATGTTGCGCCGACCAATATAAAAAGCAATGCCCCTCCAAACAACCATTCCTTTCTTGCATTTACTTATCAACTAATCTCTAACCCACCAAACTTGGGCGCATCGACACTGCCGCAGGCAGGGCATTCCATACCCTTACCACCCTCTGGGTAAAGAACTTACCTCTGACATCGTCCTATAACTACCACCCCTTAATTTAAAGCTATGTCCCCTCGTGCTAGCTTTCTCCATCCTAGGAAAAGGCTATCACTGTCCACCCTATCTAAACCTCTAATCATCTTATATGTTTCAA
>JAGIQG010000331.1:0-38648 GCA_024679065.1 Sphyrna mokarran | reverse complement strand
CCCACCAGTACTGTACCCAGTGTTATACAGTGACAGACCCGTCCCCACCAGTACTGTACCCCAGTGTTATACAGTGACAGACCCGTCCCCACCAGTACTGTACCCCAGTGTTATACAGTGACAGACCCGTCCCCACCAGTACTGTACCCCAGTGTTATACAGTGACAGACCCGTCCCCACCAGTACTGTACCCCAGTGTTATACAGTGACAGACCCGTCCCCACCAGTACTGTACCCCAGTGTTATACAGCGACAGACCCTTCCCCACCAGTACTGTACCCCAGTGTTATTACAGGACAGAACCGTCCCAGTACTGTATCCCAGTGTTATACAGTGACAGACCGTCCCCACCAGTACTGTACCCCAGTGTATACAGCGACAGACCCGTCCCCACCAGTACTGTACCCCAGTGTTATACAGTGACAGACCCGTCCCCACCAGTACTGTACCCCAGTGTTATACAGTGACAGACCCGTCCCCACCAGTACTGTACCCCAGTGTTATACAGTGACAGACCCGTCCCCACCAGTACTGTACCCCAGTGTTATACAGCGACAGACCCGTCCCCACCAGTACTGTACCCCAGTGTTATACAGAGACAGACCCGTCCCCACCAGTACTGTACCCCAGTGTTATACAGCGACAGACCCGTCCCCACCAGTACTGTACCCCAGTGTTATACAGAGACAGACCCGTCCCCACCAGTACTGTACCCCAGTGTTATACAGAGACAGACCGTCCCCACCAGTACTGTACCCCAGTGTTATACAGTGACAGACCCGTCCCCACCAGTACTGTACCCCAGTGTTATACAGAGACAGACCCGTCCCCACCAGTACTGTACCCCAGTGTTATACAGTGACAGACCCGTCCCCACCAGTACTGTACCCCAGTGTTATACAGAGACAGACCCGTCCCCACCAGTACTGTACCCCAGTGTTATACAGCGACAGACCCGTCCCCATCAGTACTGTACCCCAGTGTTATACAGTGACAGACCTGTCCCCACCAGTACTGTACCCAGTGTTACAGGACAGACCCGTCCCACCAGTACTGTACCAGTGTTATACAGTGACAGACCCGTCCCACACAGTACTGTACCCCAGTGTTATACAGTGACAGACCCGTCCCCACCAGTACTGTACCCCAGTGTTATACACCAACAGACCCGTCCCCACCAGTACTGTACCCAGTGTTATACAGTGACAGACCTGTCCCCACCAGTACTGTACCCCAGTGTTATACAGCGACAGACCCGTCCCCACCAGTACTGTACCCCAGTGTTATACAGGGACAGACCCGTCCCCACCAGTACTGTACCCCAGTGTTATACAGTGACAGACCCGTCCCCACCAGTACTGTACCCCAGTGTTATACAGTGACAGACCCGTCCCCACCAGTACTGTACCCCAGTGTTATACAGGGACAGACCCGTCCCCACCAGTACTGTACCCCAGTGTTATACAGCGACAGACCCGTCCCCACCAGTACTGTACCCCAGTGTTATACAGACCCGTCCCCACCAGTACTGTACCCCAGTGTTATACAGACCCGTCCCCACCAGTACTGTACCCCAGTGTTATACAGCGACAGACCCGTCCCACAGTACTGTAACCCAGTGTTATACAGTGACAGACCCGTCCCCACCAGTACTGTACCCCAGTGTTATACAGAGACAGACCCGTCCCCACCAGTACTGTACCCCAGTGTTATACAGTGACAGACCCGTCCCCACCAGTACTGTACCCCAGTGTTATACAGTGACAGACCCGTCCCCACCAGTACTGTACCCCAGTGTTATACAGCGACAGACCCGTCCCCACCAGTACTGTACCCCAGTGTTATACAGCGACAGACCCGTCCCCACCAGTACTGTACCCCAGTGTTATACAGCGACAGACCTGTCCCCACCAGTACTGTACCCCAGTGTTATACAGTGACAGACCCGTCCCCACCAGTACTGTACCCCAGTGTTATACAGTGACAGACCCGTCCCCACCAGTACTGTACCCCAGTGTTATACAAGACCGTCCCCACAGTACTGTACCCAGTGTTTACGACAGTCCCCACCAGTACTGTACCCGTGTTATACAGCGACAGACCCGTCCTTGTGTCCACCAGTCTGTACCCAGTGTATACAAGAACGTCCCCACAGTACTGTACCAGTGTTATCAGTGACAGACCCGTCCCCACCAGTACTGTACCCCAGTGTTATACAGTGACAGACCCGTCCCACCAGTACTGTACCCCAGTGTTATACAGTGACAGACCCATCCCCACCAGTACTGTACCCCAGTGTTATACAGCGACAGACCCGTCCCACCAGTACTGTACCCCAGTGTTATACAGCGACAGACCCGTCCCCACCAGTACTGTACCCCAGTGTTATACAGTGACAGACCCGTCCCCACCAGTACTGTACCCCAGTGTTATACAGCGACAGACCCGTCCCCACCAGTACTGTACCCCAGTGTTATACAGCGACAGACCCGCCCACCAGTACTGTACCCAGTGTTATACAGACCCGTCCCACCAGTACTGTACCCCAGTGTTATACAGCGACAGACCCATCCCCACCAGTACTGTACCAGTGTTATACAGCGACAGACCCGTCCCCACCAGTACTGTACCCCAGTGTTATACAGCGACAGACCCGTCCCCACCAGTACTGTACCCCAGTGTTATACAGCGACAGACCCGTCCCCACCAGTACTGTACCCCAGTGTTATACAGCGACAGACCCGTCCCCACCAGTACTGTACCCCAGTGTTATACAGCGACAGACCCGTCCCCACCAGTACTGTACCCCAGTGTTATACAGCGACAGACCCGTCCCCACCAGTACTGTACCCCAGTGTTATACAGTGACAGACCCGTCCCCACCAGTACTGTACCCCAGTGTTATACAGTGACAGACCCGTCCCACCAGTACTGTACCCCAGTGTTATACAGTGACAGACCCGTCCCCACCAGTACTGTACCCCAGTGTTATACAGTGACAGACCCGTCCCCACCAGTACTGTACCCCAGTGTTATACAGTGACAGACCCGTCCCCACCAGTACTGTACCCCAGTGTTATACAGTGACAGACCTGTCCCCACCAGTACTGTACCCAGTGTTATACAGTGACAGACCCGTCCCCACCAGTACTGTACCCCAGTGTTATACAGTGACAGACCCGTCCCCACCAGTACTGTACCCCAGTGTTATACAGTGACAGACCCGTCCCCACCAGTACTGTACCCCAGTGTTATACAGTGACAGACCCGTCCCCACCAGTACTGTACCCCAGTGTTATACAGTGACAGACCCGTCCCCACCAGTACTGTACCCCAGTGTTATACAGTGACAGACCCGTCCCCACCAGTACTGTACCCCAGTGTTATACAGTGACAGACCCGTCCCCACCAGTACTGTACCCCAGTGTTATACAGTGACAGACCCGTCCCCACCGTACTGTACCCCAGTGTTATACAGTGACAGACCCGCCACCAGTACTGTACCCCAGTGTTATACAGTGACAGACCCGTCCCCACCAGTACTGTACCCCAGTGTTATACAGGGACAGACCCGTCCCCACCAGTACTGTACCTCAGTGTTATACAGACCCATCCCCACCAGTACTGTACCCCAGTGTTATACAGGGACAGACCCGTCCCCACCAGTACTGTACCCCAGTGTTATACAGGGACAGACCCGTCCCCACCAGTACTGTACCCCAGTGTTATACAGGGACAGACCTGTCCCCACCAGTACTGTACCCCAGTGTTACACAGTGACAGGTGTGTTGCTTTCAACAGTGTGGCTACCAAGGCAGAGTGGGAGACTGGGAATCCTGCAGAGAGTGACTCACCTCCTGACTCCTTCTCTTCTTCCCACCCCCATTCCCATCAAAAAAACCTGTCCACCATCTAGAAGGACAGAAGTCAGGATGAGTGCTGCTCCCAACAACACTCGAGAAGCTCGGCACCACTGGGGACATAGCAACCCCCACTCGATTGACACAACCACAAACACTCACTCCCTCCACCACCAACACACAGCTGCAACCACGTGTACCATCTACAAGATGCCTCCCAGAGTCTCGCCAAGGCTCCTTCCACAGCACCTTCCAAACCTGCCACCTCTACCATCTAGAAGAACAAGAGGACAGCAGATAGACGGGGAACATCACCACATTGGTGTCGTTTTCCCCCCCACCCCCGAGTCACTCACCATCCCCGCCTTGGAACTACATGGGCCATTCCTTCGCTGTGGCTGGGGTCAAAATCGCGGAACTCCCTCCCTGACTGCGCCGTGGGTACACCTACACCAATGGGCTGCAGTGAGTTCAAGATGGCGGCTCACCCACTATCTTCTCAAATGGGCAATTAGGAATGGACAATAAAGCTGGATTAAACCAGCAACACACAGAGCCCACAAATTAATACATTTCTGTTCATTCGCACGATACATAATCCCACTGGACAAAAACCCCTTCCCATTCACTCCCACTGTACACAATCCCAATCCCCTTCCCGTTCACTCCCACTGTACACAATCCCAATCCCCTTCCCGTTCACTCCCACTGTACACAATCCCAATCCCCTTCCCGTTCACTCCCACTGTACACAATCCCAAATCCCTTCCCGTTCACTCCCACTGTACACAATCCCAAATCCCTTCCCGTTCACTCCCACTGTACACAATCCCAATCCCCTTCCCGTTCACTCCCACTGTACACAATCCCAATCCCCTTCCCGTTCACTCCCACTGTACACAATCCCAATCTCCTTCCCGTTCACTCCCACTGTACACAATCCCAATCTCCTTTCCCTTCACTCCCACTGTACACAATCCCAATCTCCTTCCCGTTCACTCCCACTGTACACAATCCCAATCCCCTTCCCGTTCACTCCCACTGTACACAATCCCAATCTCCTTCCGTTCACTCCCACTGTACACAATCCCCAATCCTTCCCGTTCACCCCCACTGTACACAATCCCAATCCCAAACCCCTCCCGTTCACTCCCACTGTACACAATCCCAATCCCTCCCGTTCACTCCCACTGTACACAATCCCAACAACCCCTTCCCGTTCACTCCCTGTACACAATCCCAATTCCTTCCCGTTCACTCCACTGTACACAATCCCAAACCCCTTCCCGTCACCCCCACTGTACACAATCAATCCCTTCCCGTTCACTCCCACTGTACACAATCCCAATCCCCTTCCCGTTCACTCCCACTGTACACAATCCCAAACCCCTTCCCGTTCACTCCCACTGTACACAATCCCAATCCCAAACCCCTTCCCGTTCACTCCCACTGTACACAATCCCAATCCCCTTCCCGTTCACTCCCACTGTACACAATCCCAATCCCCTTCCCGTTCACTCCCACTGTACACAATCCCAATCCCCTTCCCGTTCACTCCCACTGTACACAATCCCAATCCCTTCCCTCACCCACTGTACACAATCCCAAACCCCTTCCCGTTCACTCCCACTGTACACAATCCCAATCCCACCCCTTCCCGTTCACTCCCACTGTACACAATCCCAATCCCCTTCCCATTCACTCCCACTGTACACAATCCCAATCCCCTTCCGTTCACTCCCACTGTACACAATCCCAATCCCAATCCCCTTCCCGTTCACTCCCACTGTACACAATCCCAATCCCCTTCCCGTTCACTCCCACTGTACACAATCCCAATCCCCTTCCGTTCACTCCCACTGTACACAATCCCAATCTCCTCCGTTCACCCCCACTGTACACAATCCCAATCCCTTCCCGTTCACCCCCACTGTACACAATCCAATCCCTCCCGTTCACCCCACTGTACACAATCCCAATCCCTTCCCGTTCACCCACTGTACACAATCCCAATCCCCTTCCCGTTCACTCCCACTGTACACAATCCCAATCCCCTTCCCGTTCACTCCCACTGTACACAATCCAAATCCCCTTCCCGTTCACTCCCACTGTACACAATCCCAATCCCAACCCCTTCCAATTCATTCCTTACACAATCCAAACCCCTTCCCGTTCATTCCCACTGTACACAATCCCAATCCCCTTCCCCTTCACTCCCACTGTACACAATCCCAATCCCTTCCCTTCACTCCCACTGTACACAATCCCAATCCCCTTCCCGTTCACTCCCACTGTACACAATCCCAATCCCCTTCCCGTTCACTCCCACTGTACACAATCCCAATCCCCTTCCCGTTCACTCCCACTGTACACAATCCCAATCCCCCTTCCCGTTCACTCCCACTGTACACAATCCCAATCCCCTTCCCGTTCACTCCCACTGTACACAATCCCAATCCCCTTCCCGTTCACTCCCACTGTACACAATCCCAATCCCCTTCCCGTTCACTCCCACTGTACACAATCCCAATCCCCTTCCCGTTCACTCCCACTGTACACAATCCCAATCTCCTTCCCATTCACTCCCACTGTACACAATCCCAATCCCCTTCCTGTTCACTCCTAATGTACACAATCCCAATCTCCTTTCCCTTCATTCCCACTGTACACAATCCCAATCCCCTTCCTGTTCACTCCTAATGTACACAATCCCAATCTCCTTTCCCTTCATTCCCACTGTACACAATCCCAATCCCCTTCCCGTTCACTCCCACTGTACACAATCCCAATCTCCTTCCCATTCACTCCCACTGTACACAATCCCAATCCCCTTCCTGTTCACTCCTAATGTACACAATCCCAATCTCCTTTCCCTTCATTCCCACTGTACACAATCCCAATCCCCTTCCCGTTCACTCCCACTGTACACAATCCCCAATCCCCTTCCCGTTCACTCCCACTGTACACAATCCCCAATCCCCTTCCCGTTCACTCCCACTGTACACAATCCCAATCCCCTTCCCGTTCACTCCCACTGTACACAATCCCAATCCCCTTCCCGTTCACTCCCACTGTACACAATCCCAATCCCCTTCCCGTTCACTCCAACTGTACACAATCCAAATCCCCTTCCCGTTCACTCCCACTGTACACAATCCCAATCCCAATCCTCTTCCCGTTCACTCCCACTGTACACAATCCCAATCCCCTTCCCGTTCACTCCCACTGTACACAATCCCAATCCCCTTCCCGTTCACTCCCACTGTACACAATCCCAATCCCCTTCCCGTTCACTCCCACTGTACACAATCCCAATCCCCTTCCCGTTCACTCCCACTGTACACAATCCCAATCCCCTTCCCGTTCACTCCCACTGTACACAATCCCCAATCCCAAACCCCTTCCCGTTCACTCCCACTGTACACAATCCCAATCCCCTTCCCGTTCACTCCCACTGTACACAATCCAATCTCCTTCCCGTTCACTCCCACTGTACACAATCCCAATCCCCTTCCGTTCATCCCACTGTACACAATCCCAAACCCCTTCCGTTCACTCCACTGTACAAATCCCAAACCCCTTCCCGTTCACTCCACTGTACACAATCCCAATCTCCTTCCCGTTCACTCCCACTGTACACAATCCCCAATCCCAAACCCCTTCCCGTTCACTCCCACCGTACACAATGCCAACGGACCCAAACCCGTTCCCATTCATTCCCTTTACACAATCCCAAATGCCTTCCCATTTACTCCCAGTGTACTCAAGCCAAACCCCTTCCCCTTCACTCCCACTGTACACAATCCCAATGGACCCAAACCCCTTCCCCTTCACTCCCACTGTACACAATCCCAATGGACCCAAACCCCTTCCCGTTCACTCCCACTGTACACAATCCCAATGGACCCAAACCCCTTCCCGTTCACTCCCACTGTACACAATCCCAATGGACCCAAACCCCTTCCCGTTCACTCCCACTGTACACAATCCCATTTGCTTCGTTGATTGAAGGGAATAACACCTAGAATGCAAAATCGAGACAACTGGATTGGAATAGGTAAAGATTGTTCTAACGTAAACACAAGTTACCCTCACTCATTCAGGAGACAGCTGCATGTCCGCATGGTCACACTGACACAGTGACCTCGAGGCCTAGGACAATGCTCTGGGGTTCAAAACCCCAAAAGGGAAGCTGGGAACGTCAACAGAATTAAATTCATAAATAAGGGGAATAAAGTTAATCTTAGTAGTGATGACCACGGAACAATTGTTGGAAAAACCCATCCGGTTCCCTTTAGAACATAGAACATTACAGCACAGAACAGGCCCTTCGGCCTTCGATGTTGCGCCGACCAATATAAAAAGCAATGCCCCTCCAAACTAAACCATTCCCTTCTCTTCCATATACTTATCAACTAACCTCTTAAACGCCACCAAACTTGGCGCATCTACAACTGCTGCAGGCAGGGCATTCCACTCCCGAACCACCCTTTGGGTAAAGAACCTTTGGGAATCGAACCCAGGTCCCTGCGAGACAGCAGCGCTAACCCGGGAATCGAAGCGGGTCCCTGTGAGGCAGCAGCGCTAACCCACTGTGCGCTGAGCCTGGAATCGAACCCGGGTCCCTGTGAGACAGCAGCGCTAACCCACTGTGCGCCGAGCTGGGAATCGAACCCGGGTCCCTGTGAGACAGCAGCGCTAACCCACTGTGCGCCGAGCCGGGAATCGAACCCGGGTCCCTGTGAGACAGCAGCGCTAACCCACTGTGCGCTGAACCGGGAATCGAACCCGGGTCCCTGTGAGACAGCAGCGCTAACCCACTGTGCGCTGAGCCGGGAATCGAACCCGGGTCCCTGTGAGGCAGCAGCGCTAACCCACTGTGCGCTGAGCCGGGAATCGAACCCGGGTCCCTGTGAGACAGCAGCGCTAACCCACTGTGCGCTGAGCCGGGAATCGAACCCGGGTCCCTGTGAGGCAGCAGCGCTAACCCACTGTGTCACCATGCTATCTTTTTGCCATTCAGAGATGTTTCACTGGAGCCAACTGTTGGGGGCAAAGGGGGTTTATTTCACGGGGAAAGGTTTGAGTAGGTTGGGGGTCGGTAACCCAGTGAGAGAAGAATGAGATGGCAGCTTTTAGATTTATTTAAATTTTCAACTTTGATCGAGTGTCGGAAAGGAGACTGTTAAATAAGTTAAGTGCCCATGGTGTTAAGGGTAAGATCCTGGCATGGATATAGGATTGGCTGACCGGTGGAAGGCAGAGAGTGGATGTGAAGGGGTCTTTCTCAGCTTGGCAGCCGGTGACTAGGGGTGTGCCTCACGGGTCAGTGCTGGGACCACAACTTTTCACAATACACGTTCACGATTTGGAGGAAGGAACCGGAGGCTCTGTTGTTCAGTTTGTAGATGGTACAATGATGTAGAGGGATGGGTAGTATTGAGTATGGTGCTGGGGCCTCAACTGTTCACCATACACATAGAAGATCTGGAGGAGGGGGCTGAGCGCAGGGTAACAAGGTTTGCTGATGACACGCAGATGAGCAGAAAAGCAAATTGCGTGAAGGGCGCGGAAAGTCTGCAGAGAGATCAGGATAGGCTGAGTGAGTGGGCGAGAACCTGGCAGACGGAGTATAACATTAGCAAATGTGAGGTTATCCACTTTGGTAGGAATAATAGTAAAATGGAATATTATTTAAATGGTGAAAAATTACAACATGCAATGGTGCAGAGGGACCTGAGGGTCCTTGTGCACGAATCGTAAAAACCCCAGTCTGCAGGTGATCAAGAAGGTGAATGGGATGTTGGCCTTTATAGCGAGAGGGATTGAATATGAAAGCAGGGAGGTCTCGCTGCAACTGTACAGGGTACTGGTGAGGCCACAACTGGAGTACTGTGTGTAATTTTGGTCCCCTTATTTATGGAAGGATATATTGGCCTTGGAGGGAGTGCAGAGAAAGTTCTGATACCGGACACGAGGGGGTTACATAGAACATTACAGTGCAGAACAGGCCCTTCGGCCTTCGATGTTGCGCCGACTAATTAAGAAAAAGCAATGACCCTCTAACCTAAACCATTCCCTTTTCGTCCATAAACGTATCTACTAACCCCTTAAATGCCACCAAACTTGGCGCATCTACAACTGACGCAGGCAAGGCATTCCATACCCTTACCACCCTCTGGGTAAAGAACCTACCTCTGACATCTGTCCTAAAACCACCACCCCTTAATTTAAAGCTATGTCCCCTCGTGCTAGCTTTCTCCATCCTAGGAAAAAGGCTATCACTGTCCACCCTATCTAAGCCTCTAATCATCTTATATGCTTCAATAAGATCCCCTCTTAGCCGCCTCCTTTCTAACGAAAACAACCTCAAATCCTTCAACCTCTCTTCATAGGACCTGCCCTCCATACCAGGGAACATCCTGGTAAACCTCCTCTGTACCCTCTCCAATGCCTCCACATCTTTCTTATAATGCGGGGACCAGAACTGCACACAGTACTCCAAGTGCGGCCGCACTAGAGTTTTGTACAGTTGCAACATGACGTTGCGGCTCCGAAATTCAATCCCCCTACCAATAAAAGCTAAAAGGAGAGATTAAATAGACTGGGCCTGTGCTCATCAGAGTTTAGAAGGCTGAGGGGGGATCTTATAAGGTAATGAAGGGGCTGGAATAGAGGCAGAGAGGTTCTTTCCACTTAGAAAGGAAACCAGAACTAAAGGGCACAGCCTCAAAATGAAGGGGGGGGGGGTGCAGTTTAGAACAGAGTTGAGGAGGAACTTCTTCACTCAGAGGGTGGTGAATCTCTGGAATTCTCTGCCCATTGAAGTGGTGGAGGCTACCT
This sequence comes from Sphyrna mokarran, assembly GCA_024679065.1. Classification (NCBI taxonomy): domain Eukaryota; kingdom Metazoa; phylum Chordata; class Chondrichthyes; order Carcharhiniformes; family Carcharhinidae; genus Sphyrna; species Sphyrna mokarran. The sequence goes on along the minus strand of JAGIQG010000331.1, from coordinate 27,945 downwards.
CGTTGAATATATTTAAGTCACGGGTAGATAGGCTTCTGATCGATAAGGAAATTTAGGGTTACGGGGAGAAAGCGGGAAAGCGGAACTGATCCACTTCAGATCAGCCCTGATCTTATTGAACAGCGGGGCAAGCTCGAGGGGCTGGATGGCCGACTCCTGCTCCTATTTCTTATGTTGGGGGGAAGGGGGTTGGTGCTGCAGAAGGACCTGGACAGGTTACATTTTGTCATGGGCAAAAGAAGGGGCAGATGGAATACAAAGTGGAAAAGTGTAAGGTTATGGCATTTTGGAAGGAGGAACAAAGGCAGAGACTATTTTCTAAACAGGGAAATGCTTCGGAAATCAGAAACACAAAAGGGACTCGGGAATCCTTGTCCGAGATTCCCTTCAGGTTAACGTGCGGGTTGAGTTAGGAAGGGAAACGCAGTGTGAGCATTCATATCGAGAGGGGTTAGAATACAAGAGCAGGGATGGACTTCTGAGGCTGGATAAGGCTCTGGGAGGGGTCAGACCCCCCATTTGGGAGCAGTTTTGGGTCCCCGTATCCAAGGAAGGAGGTTCCGGACCTTGGGAAGGGTCCAGAGGAAGGTTCACAAGAGCGATCCCCGGAATGAAGAGCTTGAGGAACGGGTTGAGGATTCTGGGTCTGTCCTCGTTGGGAGTTCAGAAGGATGGGGGGGGTGGGGGATGGGGGGGATCTTATTGAAACTTCCAGGATACTGCGAGGATAGAGTGGACGTGGGAGAGGATGTTTCGGGAAAAACTCGAAGCAGAGAGGGAACAACCTCAGGCTAAAGGGACGATCCTTTAAAACAGAGACGGGGAGGGATTTCTTCAGCGGGGAACGTGTGGAACTCTTTGCCGCAGAGGAGGCCGGGTCACTGAGTGTCTTTAAGACAGAGATAGAGAGGTTCCTGATTAATAAGGGGATCGGGGGAAAAGGCAGGAGAATGGGGGATGAGAAAAATATCAGCCAGGATTGAATGGGGGAGCAGACTCGATGGGCCGAGTGGCCTCATTCTGCTCCTACGTCCTACCCCGTTACGTTCAGGGCCATAAACAAGATTAGAAATAGTAAGCAATGGATTTTAGATCAGGCAGGGAATTGCAGAATCGGAGAGGGAAGTGGAGGTGAGGAATACCGGACCAGCCGTGGTCCTGTTGACTGGTGGAGCAGGCTCGAGGGGCTGAATGGCCTCCTCTGGTCCTTCATTGTCTTAGGTCAGAAATTGAGATAAGTTTTATAAGCCCAGCCAAGGGGCAGGAATCAGTGAGAGAACAAAATCTATCAACTGGATAAAACTGGGGTGACTGATGAGATTTAATTAAAGGGGCAGAAACTGGGGTAAAGGGGGGGGGTTTGAGGTTAAAAAGGGGGAATTGTGTAAAGGCCTAGAAAGTGGGGTAAATAATGATCCCTTTAAAGGGGCAGGCAGTGGGGGGTAAATGATGTTCCCTTTAATTAAAGGGGCAGACACTGGGGGCAAATAATGATCCATTTAATTATAGGGACAGAGAGTGGGGGTAAATAATGATCCTTTTAATTAAAGGGGCAGCAATTGGGGGTAACTAATGATCCCTTTAAAGGGGCAAATAATGATCCCTTTAATCAAAGGGGCAGAAACTGGGGGCAAATAATAATCCTTTAACTAAAGGGGCAAAAAATGATCCCTTTAATCAAAGGGGCAGAAACTGGGGGCAAATAATGATCCCTTTAATCAAAGGGGCAAATAATGATCCCTTTAATCAAAGGGGCAAATAATGATCCCTTTAATCAAAGGGGCAAATAATGATCCCTTTAATCAAAGGGGCAAATAATGATCCCTTTAATCAAAGGGGCAAATAATGATCCCTTTAATCAAAGGGGCAAATAATGATCCCTTTAATCAAAGGGGCAGAAAGTGGGGGTAAATAATGATCCTTTAAAGGGGCAAATAATGATCCTTTTAATTAAAGGGGCAAATAATGATCCCTTTAATTAAAGGGGCAGAAAGTGGGGGCAAATAATGATCCCTTTAATCAAAGGGGCAGAAACTGGGGGCAAATAATGATCCCTTTAATCAAAGGGGCAAATCATGATCCATTTAATTAAAGGGGCAGAAAGTGGGGGTAAATAATGATCCTTTAAAGGGGCAAATCATGATCCATTTAATTAAAGGGGCAAATAATGATCCCTTTAATTAAAGGGGCAGAAAGTGGGGGTAAATAATGATCCTTTAAAGGGGCAAATAATGATCCCTTTAATTAAAGGGGCAGAAAGTGGGGGCAAATGGAGATGCCTACCATCAAAGGGGCAGAGAGTCGGGGTATTTAATTAAAGGGGTGGTTATTTTGGGGGGGGTTAAAAAGGGGGTAATTGCCTAATTAAAGGGGAAGCTGCATTATGTGTCGGCCCAGGTTTAAATGGCGGGGCCTCCGGGATGGAGGGGAGGCCGGAGGCCGGAGTTTGGGGGGGGTGGGGGGGGTGCGGTTTAACCGCCGCCTAACCGGAGAGGAGAAGGAGGTGGTCAATCTTCCACCAGGCCCCAAAAGCCGCGGCCTCGCTCGTTTCCCACCGCCCGGCCCGCACTCACCGCGCCCGGCTCCCGGTTCCGGATCCGCCGCCCGCTCTCCTCGGCCGCCGCCGCCGCCGCCGGCGCCATTTTAAATTCAACAACAACAACCCGGCCGTCCCCGCCCCCCTCCCGCCCGGACGCCGCTTCCCATTGGCCGCCGCCGCGCCGGCCGCCGCCCTCCCATTGGCGACTCTCGCCGTCAATCAGCACGTCCCGCAGACGTCACCGCCTCCCTCTCCTCCCAGTGGCCGCCGCAGCGCCCGCGGGCTCGCCCATTGGCCAACGCAGCTGCCAGTCAGCCGCGCTGCGGGTGGCACCGCCTACTGGCCGCTCATTGGTTGCAACCCCCCCCCTCCGGTCCGGAATTCCCATTGGTCTAGCTCCATGTCGATCAATACGTCTGTCGTAAGCCAACGCCCACCTCCCCTCCCATTGGCCGCCACTCCCAAGCTTCCGCCCTGCTATTGGTCAGCACTGCGGTCAATCACAATATCAGTGTTGCGCACCGCCTACCTCCCTTCCCATTCGTCGAAGCTAACCCCACAAATCTGCACTTCGATTGGTGCAGCCATCTGTCAATCCTCCAATGGCACGGTTGGCACCGCCCACACCTACTCCTATAGGTCACCACTCCCAAGCTCCATCCCTTCTATTGGACAGAGATAATGTCAATCAGAATGTCCGCATCAGGCAACGCCTTCTCTTCTGCCATTGGTCGCATTTCCACGTGTCCAGCCCTCCCATTCGTCTGAATCATTGTCAATCATCCTATGCGGCTGGTCACCGGCTCTCTTTCCTCCCATTGGCGCCACTCCCTAGCGCAGGTCCTCCGATTGGATTATTCCAGTGTCACTCAGACATATTGCCGCCTCCCTCAACTCTCATTGGCCACATTTTCATATCCTGGGACCTCCCATTGGACCGGTCCGCCGTCAATCAGTCTAGTGTCACCGCCTCCCTTTCCTTCCAAAGGCCGTCACCCACGACCCCTGCCGAGGGGTCTGTCACCGCCGCCCCTCCACTGCCATTGGCCGTCACCCGCGATCTGCTGCCCTGCCATAGGTCGATTCCCTTGTCAATCAATCCTGGGTGTCTATCGCCACCTCCCCTTCCGTCCCATTGGCCGTCAGCCACGATGCCCTGACCTGCCATAGGTCCAGTCAGTTGTCAATCAGTCCTGGACGTCTGTCGCCGCCTCCCTTTCGTGTCATTGGCCGCCGCGCAAGCGGCTGGCGCGCCCATTGTTCAGCGTGCCTGTCAATCAAGGCTGTACACCATGCCCATTGGTCAGGAGAGCCATCAATCAGAGCGGCTGTGTATTTCCCCACCCCGAAGAGGGCGGATATTGGAGTCGCGGCAATTGAGTGGTCAACGCCCCTTCCGCGCATTTTGGGGTTTTCATTGGTCAGCATCCTGCCAATCAGAGCCGGTTGGGCGCAATGCGCAGCACTCATTCGACGGCCGCTGCTGTCAATCACAGGGGTTGGCCGGGCGTGTATTGTGACGTCACTGTCGCCTCTTGTCCCGCCTACCCCAGCTTCCCATTGGCCAGCGATGCCGTCACTCAGCAGTGCGCGCATATGTCCCTCCCTCTCCACGTCTCGATTGGTTACAATAGCCGTCAATCAGCCACGCTGGGCTGATCATCAGTCAACCCTACGTTGTGACTGGCTAGCAGAGCTGTCAATCAGGTAATACGCCTTTCCATTGGTCGCTTTGAAAGCGTCGCCCCCTCCGATGCCCTGAGGGTCTTCCTTTCAGGTAAATTTTATTTAAACAGAGAAAAGGGACCAATGTCGTTGTAATTCAAGGAAATGAATGGACAACATTAATTAATAAACTAACTAGTTCCAGCAGGCGCCTGCAAGGGCAACGTGCGCGAAGGACCCCTCCTGTGCATGGCTGCTGGGGGTCGCCATTTTTGATTGTGGACCGGATGTGACGTCACGGAGGCCCCACCCACTTGGTGTCAGAGTTGGGAGGTCAGCCAGAGTTGGGAGGTCAGCCAGCCTTGGTATGGGGGGAAAAGGTCAGGGGTCAATGGCTAACATCAAGTGACCGCACCAAACATGGACACATTCCGCTGCGACTTGGTCACTGAGTCATAGAGTTTCTGAGGTTTACAGCAGGGAAACAGGCCCTTCGGCCCAACTTCTCCATGCTGCCCCTTCTTTTTAAACCCCTAAGCTAATCCCAATTGCCCGTCTTTGCCCCATATCCCTCTATCCCCATCGTACCCCATGTAACTGTCTAAACGCTTTTTAAAAGATAAAATTGTACCCGTCTCTACTACTGCCTCTGGCAGCTCCTTCCAGACACTCACCACCCTCTGGGTGAAAAAAATTGCCCCTCTGGACCCTCTCCCCTCTCACCTTAAACCTACACCCTCTAGTTTTAGACTCCCCTACCTTTGGGGGAAAAGATATTGACTATCTCGCTGATCTGTGCCCCTCATTATTTTATAGACCTCTATAAGATCACCCCTCAGCCTCCTACGCTCCAGAGAAAAAAGTCCCAGTCTATCCCAGCCTCTCCTTATAACTCAATCCATCAAGTCCCGGTAACATCCTAGTAAATCTTTCCTGCACTCTCTCTAGTTTAATAATATCCTTTCTATAATAGGATGACCAGAACTGATACCAGAACCAGTATTCCAAGTGTGGCCTTACCACCTTGTTGTCTAACGAGGGGCATACACGCGATGGGTCGTGAGAGGGCTGCTCTTGGATCTTTTTCGAGAGTATCCTAGTGCTTCACGTCGTTAGTGTTTGCTTGACCTGGACCATTTGATGGGCAACACGACAGCTCAGTGACTATCGCTGTGCTGTGCAGATACATGGATTTGGGGCCTGTGTCTGTGGGAGTTTGCGCATTCTCCCCGTGCTTGCGTGGGTTTTCTCCGGGCGCTCTGGTTTCCTCCCACATCCCAAAGATGTGCTCTTAGGCTAATTGGCAAAACAAATTCTCCCTAAATTGTCTCAAATTTGATTTTTAATCCATAGATCTATAAACATGGACAGGGATCGCGGGTAGAGGTGGGAACATCGGGGTGGCGGCTCGTTGGGCCGAAGGGCCTGTTTCCCGTGCTGTTTTGTTCTTTGTTCTTTGTTCAATGTCTTGTACAACTTCAACAAGACCGTCCCCAACTCCTGGATTCAATGTTCTGAGCGATGAAACCAAGCATTGCCGAATGCCTTCTTCACCGCTCTGTCCCCCTGTGACTCCACTTTCAAGGAGTTATGAACCTGTACCCCGAGATCTCTCTGTTCTGTAACTCTCTCCCCCAACGCCCTACCGTTAACTGAGTAAGTCCTGCCCTGGTTCAATCGACCAAAATGCATCACCTCACATTTATTTAAATTAAACTCCATCTGCCATTCGTGAGCCCACTGGCCCAATTGATCAAGATCCTGTTGCAATCCTAGATAACCTTCATCACTGTCCACTGTGCCACCAATCTTGGTGTTTATGACCCATGCCTCCTATATTCTCATCCAAATCACTAATATAAATGACAAATAACAGTGGGTCCAGCACTGATCCCTGAGGCTGGTCACAGGCCTCCAGTTTGAAAGACAACCCTCTACAACCACCCTCTGACTTCTGACAAGAAGCCAATTTTGTATCCATTTAGATACCTCACCCTGGATCCCCTGAGATTTAGCCTAATGCAATAACCTACCATGTGGTACCTTGTCAAAGTCCTTGCTAAAGTCCATATAGACAACATCAACTGCACTGCCCTCGTCTCCCTTCTTGGTTACCCCTTCAAAAAACTCAATCCAATTTGTGAAACACCCAATTTGTGAAATTTTCCACCCACAAAGCCATGCTGACTGTCCCTAATCAGTCCTTGCATCTCTAAACCATGTCTCACAAACTTGATCAAGTTTTTCGAGGAAGTGATGAAGATTACTGATGGGCAGTGGATGTTGTCGACATGGACTTCCGTAAGGCTTTTGACAAGGTCCCTCATGGTGCAGAATGTTAAGTCGCACAGGATCAAATGTGAGCTGGCAAGGTGGATACAAAACTGGCTCGGTCATTGAAATGAACTCAGTAAGAATCTAGCAACACCAATTTTAAATCCAACCGATTTATTTGATAGTAAATCCGCGAGCTTTCAACACTCTGTGTCTTCATCAGGCAAATGCAGTGTTCTGGTCTGCAATAGCACACATCAGCACAGACAGTTTACAGATTGCTGATTAGAATGCGAATCCTTACATCTAACCTGCTATTCAAGTGTTAAAGTGGCTAACAATGTGTGTGAAGGGAATCCTGAGCATTGGTTAGAGAATTGTGTATTTTCTCCAGACCGCACAGTAAGTGAGGTTTTTTGCTAACCCAGGCAAGTTACGGGGGTTACAGATAGTGTGTCATGAAGCCAAGATCCCTATTAAGACCGTCCTCGTGTGCGGAACTTGGCTATCAGTCTCTGCTCAGCGACTCTGTGCTGTCGTGTGTCACGAAGGCCCCCTTGAAGAACATTTACCCGCAGGTTGGAGGCCGAATGCCCATGACTGCTGAAGTGTTCGCCCACAGGAAGGGAACTGTTTTGCCTGGTGATTGTTGGGCGATGCTCATTCATCCGCTGTCGTAGTGTCTGCATGGTCTCCCCAATGTACCATGCTTCGGGACATCCTTTCTTGCAATGTATTAGGTAGACAACGTTGGCCGAGTTGCAAGAGTATGTACCGTGAATGATATTCTCATGTTTGATGATGTCGTCCATGTCTATGATCCAGCATGATCCGGTCATTGAAGACAGAGGATAGCAGGGGAAGGATGTGTTTCTGAATGGAGACAAGTGGTGTTCCTCAGGGATCAGCGCTGGGACCTTTTTTATTTGTAATATATATAAATGATTGGGAGGAAAATGTAATTGGTTTGATTAGTAATTTGTGGGCCACACAAAGGTTGGTGGATTTGTGGATAGCGATGGGGACCATCAGAGGATACAGCAGGATATAGATCAGTTGGAGACTTGGGCGGAGAGATGGCAGATGGAGTTTAATCCAGACAAATGTGAGGGAATGGATTTTGGAAGGTCTAATACAGATAGGAAATATACAGCAAATGGCAGAATCCTTCAGAGTATTGATAGGCAGAGGGATCTGGGTGTACAGATACACAGGTACACAAAGTGACAATGCAGGTGGAGAAGGTAGTCAAGAAGGCATACGGCATGCTGGCCTTCATCGGCTGGGACACTAAGTTTAAACATTGGCAAGTCACGTTGCAGCTTTATAGAACCTTAGTGAGGCCGCACTTGGAATATAGTGTTCAATTCTGGGTGGCCCCCACACTACCAGAAGGATGTGGAGGCTTTGGAGAGGGTTACAGAAAAGATTTCCCGGGATGTTGCCCCTAGTACGGAGGGGCATTAGCTATGAGACAGAGAGACAGAGGGAGAGGGAGAAAGAGACAAAGAGGCAGGAGACAGAGAGACTGTGGCAACAAGGGGATTTTCACAGTAACTCCATTGCAGTGTTAATGTAAGCATTACTTGTGACTAACAAATAACCAAGATGTGTAGGTTAGGGTGGATTGGCCGTGCTAAATTGTCCCTTAGTGTCCAAAGATGTTTAGGTTAGGGTGGATTGGCCGTGCTAAATTGTCCCTTAGTGTCCAAAGATGTGTAGGTTAGGGTGGATTGGCCGTGCTAAATTGTCCCCTTAGTGTCCAAAGATGTGTAGGTTAGGGTGGATTGGCCGTGCTAAATTGTCCCTTAGTGTCCAAAGATGTGTAGGTTAGGGTGGATGGCCGTGCTAAATTGTCCCTTAGTGTCCAAAGATGTGTAGGTTAGGGTGGATTGGCCGTGCTAAATTGTCCCTTAGTGTCCAAAGATGTGTAGGTTAGGGTGGATTGGCCGTGCTAAATTGTCCCTTAGTGTCCCAAAGATGTGTATGTTAGGGTGGATTGGCCGTGCTAAATTGTCCCTTAGTGTCCAAAGATGTGTAGGTTAGGGTGGATTGGCCGTGCTAAATTGTCCCTTAGTGTCCAAAGATGTGTAGGTTAGGGTGGATTGGCCGTGCTAAATTGTCCCTTAGTGTCCAAAGATGTGTAGGTTAGGGTGGATTGGCCGTGCTAAATTGTCCCTTAGTGTCCAAAGATGTGTAGGTTAGGGTGGATTGGCCGTGCTAAATTGTCCCTTAGTGTCCAAAGATGTGCAGGTTAGGGTGGATTGGCCGTGCTAAATTGTCCCTTAGTGTCCAAAGATGTGTAGGTTAGGGTGGATTGGCCGTGCTAAATTGTCCCTTAGTGTCCAAAGATGTGTAGGTTAGGTGGATTGGCCATGCTAAATTGTCCCTTAGTGTCCAAAGATGGTAGGTTAGGTGGATTGGCCATGCTAAATTGCCCCTTAGTGTCCAAAGATGGTAGGTTAGGTGGATTGGCCTGCTAAATTGTCCCTTAGTGTCCAAAGATGGTAGGTTAGGTGGATTGGCCATGCTAATTGTCCCTTAGTGTCCAAAGATGTGAGGTTAGGTGGATTGGCCTGTATTGCTTGTGTCAAAGATGTGTAGGTTAGGTGGATTGGCCTGCTAAATGTCCCTTAGTGTCCAAAGATGTGTAGGTTAGGGTGGATTGGCCGTGCTAAATTGTCCCTTAGTGTCCAAAGATGTGTAGGTTAGGGTGGATTGGCCGTGCTAAATTGTCCCTTAGTGTCCAAAGATGTGTAGGTTAGGGTGGATTAGCCATGCTAAATTGTCCCTTTAGTGTCAATTGCAATTTCCAGACCAAGCACATAGCCCCTTCCTTCCCAGTGTCTCTGAGCAGCTGAACTGGGGAATCCTTTGGGGGGAGGCAGAAACTCTACTGCTATTTCCCTTCCCGGCCGCCAGTGCTGCTCTAACAGTCCCGTGCGCTGCTCCAGGGTCGGTGTCACCTCTTGCCGACTGCGGGCACCCCCCCCCCTCCTCCTCCTCTGCTCGTTGTTGGAACATCCGGGGCCTGACGGCGCGGGGCAAGCCGCCATGTTGCCGTGACGTATGGCCAGCCCCGCCCACCCGTGCCACTTATTTTTAAAAAAGCGAGAAAAAGAGAGAGAATTAAAAAGTAATCGGCGGCTGAGAGAAGTTCCGAGGCGGAGATTCCTCCCCGGGCCGGGAGCGGAATTAAAATTAAATAAAATACAGGTTTGAATTTTTAAAACAAGGGGGGGGGGGAGGGGCCACGCATGCGCAGGAGGATTCTCTCCGCGTCACACCCATCATTAAAAATAAAAGGCGGATTAAAAAATAAAAAAAAAAGAAACACGGGAGAAGGAGAAGAAAGTCTGAGGGGAGAGGATGTGAATAATAACAATTATTATTGAGAAGGTTGAAAGGCTTTCCATAAAGCTGCCTGTGCGCATGTGCGGGTCTTCCGGCGGAGGAGGTGGGTGGGCGGGGCCACGCCGTTTCCCCGGCAACGCAAGATGGCCGCCCCCTTGTGAGTGCGGCGCAGGCGCAGTGAGGTCCTGCCTGCAACCCCCCCCCCCACTCCTTTGTCCCCCTAGTGGATGTGGTGGGGATGGTGCAGCAGATGGAGCAACAATCCCAGTTTCAATGAGGGGGGGGAGAGAAGCTGCAATGCTGCTCCCTGTTGTTCACTCCTCTCTCCAGTCTCAGCATTGCAGAGTGTTTAAACAATCCCAGTTTCAATGGCGAGGGGAGAGAAGCTGCAATGCTGCTCTCTGTTGTTCACTCCTCTCTCCCCCAGTCTCAGCATTGCAGAGTGTTTAAACAATCCCAGTTTCAATGGGGGGGAGAGAAGCTGCAATGCTGCTCCTGTTGTTCACTCCTCTCCCCCAGTCTCAGCATTGCAGAGTGTTTAAACAATCCCGTTTCAATGGGGGAGAGAAGCTGCAATGCTGCTCCCTGTTGTTCACTCCTCTCTCCCCCAGTCTCAGCATTGCAGAGTGTTTAAACAATCCCAGTTTCAATGGGGGGGGGAGAGAAGCTGCAATGCTGCTCCCTGTTGTTCACTCCTCTCTCCCCCAGTCTCAGCATTGCAGAGTGTTTAAACAATCCCAGTTTCAATGGGGGAGAGAAGCTGCAATGCTGCTCCCTGTTGTTCACTCCTCTCCCCCCCAGTCTCAGCATTGCAGAGTGTTTAAACAATCCCAGTTTCAATGGGGAGGGGAGAGAAGCTGCAATGCTGCTCCCTGTTGTTCACTCCTCTCTCCCCCAGTCTCAGCATTGCAGAGTGTTTAAACAATCCCAGTTTCAATGGGGGGGAGAGAAGCTGCAATGCTGCTCCCTGTTGTTCACTCCTCTCTCCCCCAGTCTCAGCATTGCAGAGTGTTTAAACAATCCCAGTTTCAATGGGAGGGGAGAGAAGCTGCAATGCTGCTCCCTGTTATTCACTCCTCTCCCCAGTCTCAGCATTGCAGAGTGTTTAAACAATCCCAGTTTCAATGGCGAGGGGAGAGAAGCTGCAATGCTGCTCCCTGTTGTTCACTCCTCTCTCCCCCAGTCTCAGCATTGCAGAGTGTTTAAACAATCCCAGTTTCAATGGGAGGGGAGAGAAGCTGCAATGCTGCTCCCTGTTGTTCACTCCTCTCTCCCCCCAGTCTCAGCATTGCAGAGTGTTTAAACAATCCCAGTTTCAATGGGGGGGGAGAGAAGCTGCAATGCTGCTCCCTGTTGTTCACTCCTCCCCCCAGTCTCAGCATTGCAGAGTGTTTAAACAATCCCAGTTTCAATGGGGGGGAGAGAAGCTGCAATGCTGCTCCCTGTTGTTCACTCCTCTCTCCAGTCTCAGCATTGCAGAGTGTTTAAACAATCCCAGTTTCAATGGGGAGGGGAGAGAAGCTGCAATGCTGCTCCCTGTTGTTCACTCTTTGTGTTGTTTTTCTCCCCCATTAGCATTGCAGAGTGTTTAACAATCCAGTTTCAGGGGAGCTGCAATGCTGCTCCTGTTCACTCCTCTCCCCCCAGTCTCAGCTTGCAGAGTGTTTAAACAATCCCAGTTTCAATGGGGAGGGAGAGAAGTGCAATGCTGCTCCCTGTTGTTCACCTCTCTCCCCCAGTCTCAGCATTGCGGTGTTTAAACATCCCGTTTCATGGGGGGGAGAGAGTTGTTGTTTTTGTCTCAGCTTGCAGAGTGTTTAAACAATCCAGTTTAATGGGGGGAGAGAAGCTGCAATGCTGCTCCCTGTTGTTCACTCCTCTCCCCGTCTCAGCATTGCGAGTGTTTAACAATCCCATTTCAATGGGGGAGAGAAGCTGCAATGCTGCTCCCTGTTGTTCACTCCTCTCTCCCCCAGTCTCAGCTTGCAGAGTGTTTAAAAATCCCAGTTTCAATGGGGGGGCTGCATGCTGCTCTGTTTCCTCCCCCCCAGTCTCGCTTGCAGAGTGTTTAAACAATCCAGTTTCAATGGGGGGAGAGAAGCTGCAATGCTGCTCCCTGTTGTTCACTCCTCTCTCCCCCAGTCTCAGCATTGCAGAGTGTTTAAACAATCCCAGTTTCAATGGGGGGGGAGAGAAGCTGCAATGCTGCTCCCTGTTGTTCACTCCTCTCTCCCCCAGTCTCAGCATTGCAGAGTGTTTAAACAATCCCAGTTTCAATGGGGGGGGAGAGAAGCTGCAATGCTGCTCCCTGTTGTTCACTCCTCTCCCCCCAGTCTCAGCATTGCAGAGTGTTTAAACAATCCCAGTTTCAATGGGGGGGGGGAGAAGCTGCAATGCTGCTCCCTGTTGTTCACTCCTCTCCCCCAGTCTCAGCATTGCAGAGTGTTTAAACAATCCCAGTTTCAATGGGGGGAGAGAAGCTGCAATGCTGCTCCCTGTTGTTCACTCCTCTCCCCCAGTCTCAGCATTGCAGAGTGTTTAAACAATCCCAGTTTCAATGGGGGGAGAGAAGCTGAATGCTGCTCTCTGTTTTCACTCCTCTCTCCCCCATCTCAGCATTGCAGAGTGTTTAAACATCCCATTTCAATGGGGGGAGAAGCTGCAATGCTGCTCCCTGTTATTCCTCCTCTCCCCCCCAGTCTCAGCATTGCAGAGTGTTTAAACAATCCCAGTTTCATGGGGGGGGAGAGAGCTGCATGCTGCTCCTGTTTTCTCCTCTCCCTGCATTGCAGAGTGTTTAAACATCCAGTTTCAATGGGGGGAGAGAAGCTGCATGCTGCTCCCTGTTATTCACTCCTCTCTCCCCAGTCTCAGCATTGCAGAGTGTTTAAACAATCCCAGTTTCAAAGGGGGGGACAGAAGCTGCAATGCTGCTCCCTGTTGTTCACTCCTCTCCCCCCCAGTCTCAGCATTGCAGAGTGTTTAAACAATCCCAGTTTCAATGGGGAGGGGAGAGAAGCTGCAATGCTGCTCCGTTATTCTCTCCTCTCTCCACTTGTCAATTAGGAGTGTCCCCGTGTCAATTAAGGGTGTACCCCCCCCCCGGTCAATTAGCAGTGCCTCCCGTCAATTAGGAGTGTCCCTGTCAAATATAAACTAAGGGATTCTCACTGTAACTTCATTGCAGTGTTAATGCAAATCAACTTATAACACTGAGTGGAGTCTGCATGTTCTCCCCATGTCTCTGTGGGTTTCCTCCGTGCCCCAGTCTGAACGATGTGCTGGGTTTATGGTTTGCACTGGGGGCTGTGCTTAAACACAGACAGACACACCAGGGGATGAAACAGTGGGTTAGCGCTGCTGCCTCACAGGGACCCGGGTTCGATTCCCGGCTCAGCGCACAGTGGGTTAGCGCTGCTGCCTCACAGGGACCCGAGTTCGATTCCCGGCTCGGCGCACAGCGGGTTAGCGCTGCTGTCTCACAGGGACCCGGGTTCGATTCCCGGCTCAGCGCACAGTGGGTTAGCGCTGCTGCCTCACAGGGACCCGGGTTCGATTCCCGGTTCAGCGCACAGTGGGTTAGCGCTGCTGTCTCACAGGGACCCGGGTTCGATTCCCGGTTCAGCGCACAGTGGGTTAGCGCTGCTGTCTCACAGGGACCCGGGTTCGATTCCCGGCTCAGCGCACAGTGGGTTAGCGCTGCTGTCTCACAGGGACCCGGGTTCGATTCCCGGCTCAGCGCACAGTGGGTTAGCGCTGCTGTCTCACAGGGACCCGGGTTCGATTCCCGGCTCGGCGCACAGTGGGTTAGCGCTGCTGTCTCACAGGGACCCGGGTTCGATTCCCGGCTCGGCGCACAGTGGGTTAGCGCTGCTGCCTCACAGGGACCCGGGTTCGATTCCCGGCTCGGCGCACAGTGGGTTAGCGCTGCTGCCTCACAGGGACCTGGGTTCGATTCCCGGCTCGGGTCACTGTCTGTGTGGAGTCTGCACGTTCTCCCCGTGTCTGTGTGGGTTTTCCTCCTGGTGCTCTGGTTCCTGATTGCGGGGCACTGGGCTGTGCTAAATTCCCCCTCAGTGTAACCTGAATGGACTACGGGCGACTAAATAGGATTCTCAGATACTGCTTCTGCAGTTCGTGGTCAAAATGTATTTGATGATTGTTGCCTGTGTTTGGGGGTGGGGGGGGGGTGGAGTTTGGGGCTGTGAAGATTGTGATATGTTTGAAAGTAAAGTTAGCAATTAAACCACCCAGCCGCTGTCTATTTTCCATCTGCTGCGATCCTGTGATTCGGACAGGCACGCGGGGAATGAGCAAATAGGATGTTCCGGGCTTTGGAAAGGGTCCAGAGGGAGGTTCGCAAGAACGATCCCCGGAATGAAGAGCTTGAGGAACGGGTTGAGGATTCTGGGTCTGTCCTCGTTGGGAGTTTAGAAGGATGGGGGGACGGTGGGGGAGGGGATCTTATTGAAACTTCCAGGATACTGCGAGGATAGAGTGGACGTGGGAGAGGATGTTTCGGGGAAAAACTCGAACCAGAGAGGGAACAACCTCAGGCTAAAGGGACGATCCTTTAAAACAGAGACGGGGAGGGATTTCTTCAGCGGGGAATGTGGGGAACTCTTTGCCGCAGAGGAGGCCGGGGTCACTGAGTGTCTTTAAGACAGAGATAGATCGGTTCCTGATTAATAAGGGGATCGGGGGGAAAGGCAGGAGAATGGGGAAAATATCAGCCAGGATTGAATGGGGGAGCAGACTCGATGGGCTGAGTGGCCTCGTTCTGTTCTTTACGGGACAGAAAGGGTGGCAGGGTGAGATGTCCCGATCTCCGAACACGGTTAATCCTGAGATTGAGATGGAGAAACAGCCCAGTGATGTGAAGTAACCATCAGTTTTCATTTTATTGTCAGTTCATTGAGAGACAGTGCAAAGCAGCAGCAGCAGCAGCAGCGAGGGGCCAGTGTGTCTGAACACAGACCCAGCGACGGGACCCACACAACTTTCCCGGTAGATTAGCTCCCAATTCAGGGCACTCCTCTCCCCCCCCCCCACCTACCAGCCTTCTCTCTTCATTACTCACTCACTTAAAACAGCACACAACACGCGAGACCCACCAGGGACAGCAGGAGGCTATTCAGCCCCTCTCTCTCTCCCCCCAGACTTCCGAGACTGTCCACACAGGGACAGGAGGAGGCCATTCAGCCCCTCTCCCCGGACCTGTCCACACAGGGACAGGAGGAGGCTATTCAGCCCTCTCTCTCTCCCCGAGACTGTCCACACAGGGACAGGAGGAGGCTATTCAGCCACTCTCCCTGAGACTGTCCACACAGGGACAGGAGGAGGCTATTCAGCCCCTCTCTCTCTCCCCGAGACTGTCCACACAGGGACAGGAGGAGGCCATTCAGCCACTCTCCCCGAGACTGTCCACACAGGGACAGGAGGAGGCCATTCAGCCACTCTCCCCGAGACTGTCCACACAGGGACAGGAGGAGGCCATTCAGCCCCTCTCCTCAGACTGTCACCTCTCATTCTGGACTCCCCCCATCATTGGGAACATCCTCTCTGAATCTCCCCTGTCTAACCCTGTTCGAATTTGATAAGTTTCTATCAGATCCCCTCTTCCAAACTCCAGTGAATATAATCCTAACCCACTCACTCTCTCCTCATCCTGCCATCCCCAGGAATCAGCCTGGTAAACCCCTCGCTGTGCTCCCTCTCTAGCGAGGATGTCGAGCTTCTCGAGTGTTATTGGGGAGCTGCACCCATCCAGGCAAGCGGGCAATATTCCATCACAATCCCAACTTCTGTCCTTGTAGATGGTGGACAGGCTTTGGGGGGGGGGGGAATCAGGAGGTGAGTTACTCCCCGCGGGATTCGCAGTGGACAGGGTTCAGGGGGGAGTCAGGAGTTGAGTTACTCTCTGTGGGATTCCCAGCCTCTGACCTGCTCTTGCCCCTGACGGAAGGTTTTGAGGTGATTGTCATTGTGGGAGTTCCTCGAGGGAGGAGGAGGCTCTGCCCAAGAGGGAGGGGATGGAGAGAGAGGGAGATGAAACCGCACGGGGAGGCAGGGGGTCTATGATCAATCGATAATTACAGACAGAGTACTGTTGAAATAGAGAGAATGCTGTCCCAACTTTCCACATTGGCCTGCTCAACGCAGCTTGCTCGAAGGAATTGCTCCGGGCGATAAATCTTTCCTGAATAAAAAGACAAGCCTTGCCATGGGGATTGATGGGGGTGGGGGTCATCGGAGGGGGTTTTAGTTCCTCAAGGCAACGCCTCAACCAGCAGCCAACTCGCAAACCAAATCGGCACTCTTTCTTCAGGCGGTATAAATTGTTGTGAGAGTCTGCAGTCCGGTCCTGATGGGTGCGAGGCCACAAGCTTCGACAGGATGTTCCCTTCTTCCTCCAGCAAAGGCAGGGTGGTTCAGGCTCGGTTTGTCTGGGGCGGGGGACTGGTGGGGAGAGGAGGAAGGTTTTTGAGGGGGGGGTGGTGTGGGGGGAATGATTGACATTTGGGGGAAGCTCCGAGTGACCAGCTCGTACATTAACCACCCCCCCCACCGCACCGTGCTCTTACCCTCATGTCTCTGCCCCCACCCCGGTAAAGAACAGTATATAAAAATACATACACAAACACAGGCAAACACAGGAACAGGAGGAGGTCATTCAGCCCCTCTCTCTCAGACACACACACACACACACACACACATATACAGGCACACCAAAACACACATGCACACATCCAAACACTCACACACGTGCCCGGGGAAACACACGCACGCGCAGGCAATCGCACCACAGGTGCACGCGCACACGTGCACACACACGCACGCAGACACGCGCACACACACGCACGCAGACACGCGCACACACACGCACGCAGACACGCGCACACGCTGGTTACGTACACATTTAAAGAGTGCGGGATACAGAAAAGCGTCATTCCTCTGCGCTCAGACCCGTTCTGCTCACTTGATGGGGAGATGGGGCTAAAATCTACCCTCCCCGTGAAACGTTCCCCCCTTCATCCGTGTCGACTGATCCCGATTGGAGGGTGCAGAGCGAGCAGGGTCGGGGGGGGGGGGGGGGGGGGGGGGGGGGGGGGGGGGGGGGGGGGGGGGGGGGGGAGAGGGGGTGTGTGGAGGTGAGCAAATTCCAGGCTAGCAGCAGAGAGTGAAACGTGGCAATGTAATGTCAGGGAGTGCCGAGGGGAGACAGCAGGGAGGCGGGAACAACCAGAGAGTTAACAATTTAACAGCAGCCCCCCGGAGCCTGTTGCCCCCCGAGCGTGGAGCTGGGCGACTGTGTGGCGTGTGAATGCTGAGGTCCAATCTTAATCCCGTAAGCCTGGAGATGGAGAGAGAGAGAGAGAGAGAGGGAGAGACAGAGAGTTAGTGTTAGGTAGCAAAGACACCCCCTCCCACACTCCCCCCGCCCCAACACACCGCCCAACCGGATTCTTTCACTCCCTCAGCTACTGCCCACACTCTCGCCAACTTTTACAGATGCCCCGTAGAAAGCATTCTTTCTGGGTTTGTATCACAGCTCGGTCTGGGCTCCTGCTCTGCCCCAAGACCCGCAAGGAACTACAAAAGGCTGGTGAATGTAGCCCCAATCCCATCACACAAACCCCAGCCTCCCATCCATCGACTCTGTCTACACTTCCCGCTGCCTCGGGGGGGAAAAGCAGCCGGTATAATTAAGGACCCCCCCCTCCCCACGCACCCCGGACATTCTCTCTTCCACCTTCTTCCGTCGGGGAAAAAGGTACAAAAGTCTGAGGTCCCGCACCGACCGACTCAAGAACAGCTTCTTCCCTGCTGCTGTCAGACTTTTGAATGGACCCACCTCATGTTAAGTTGGATCTTCCTCTACACCCCTCGCTGTGACTGTAACACTACATTCTGCACCCTCTCCTCTCCTTCTCTATGAACAGTATGCTTTGTGTGGCGCGCAAGAAACAATACTTTTCACTGTGTGTTAATACATGTGACAATAATAAACAAAATTATGTCTCTCTGTGTTTCCATCCCTGTCTCTCCCCTTGTGTCTCTCTCGCTATCCCCTTGTGTTTTTGTCCCTCCCTCCCTGTGTCTCTCTCTCTCTCTCTGCATCTCAGGGGAGCGGGCAAAGAAGGGGCAGATGGAATACAGTGTGGGGAAGTGTGAGGTTCTGGTGTTTTGGAAGGAGGGATGGAGGCAGAGACTATTTTCCAAACGGGGAAAATGTTTCGGAAATCGGAAACACAAAAGGGACTCGGGAATCCCTGTCCGAGATTCCCTTCAGGTTAACGTGCGGGTTGAGTTAGGAAGGGAAACGCAGTGTGAGCATTCATATCGAGAGGGGTTAGAATACAAGAGCAGGGATGGACTTCTGAGGCTGGAGAAGGCTCTGGGGGGGGGTCAGACCCCCGTTTGTGAGCGGTTTCGGGTCCCCGTCTCTAAGGAAGGATGTGCCGGACCTTGGGAAGGATCCAGAGGGAGGTTCGCAAGAACGATCCCCGGAATGAAGAGCTTGAGGAACGGGTTGAGGATTCTGGGTCTGTCCTCGTTGGGAGTTTAGAAGGATTGGGGGGGGATCTTATTGAAACTTCCAGGATACTGCGAGGATAGAGCGGACGTGGGAGAGGATGTTTCGGGAAAAACTCGAACCAGAGAGGGAACAACCTCAGGCTAAAGGGACGATCCTTTAAAACAGAGACGGGGAGGGATTTCTTCAGCGGGGAATGTGTGGAACTCTTTGCCGCAGAGGAGGCCGGGGTCACTGAGTGTCTTTAAGACGGAGATAGATAGGTTCCTGATTAATAAGGGGATCGGGGGGGAAAAGGCAGGAGAATGGGGGATGAGAAAAATATCAGCCAGGATTGAATGGGGGAGCAGACTCGATGGGCTGAGTGGCCTCATTCTGCTCCTTGTCTTATGGAATGTGTGTGTCTCCATGTGTATGAGAGCATGTGTCTCTGTATGTGTCTGTCCCAGACACAGCCTGGTTAAGTCTGACAGGGAGATTGGGGATGATGTTGGACAAGAACACGCACTCACCTCATTGTTCACATCGAATACACCCTGCTGGATTTTCCTGTAGATTTCCTTGGCTGTGTCAATGAACGCCTGAGGAGGAGAAAAAGAGACAGAGAGAGGATCAAAAATCCCAGCACCACTCCAACACCCTCTCCCCGAGAGAGAGAGGATCATCAATCCCAGCACCACTCCAACACCCTCTCCCCGAGAGAGAGGATCATCAATCCCAGCACACTCCAACCCCTCTCCCCGAGGAGAGGATCATTAATCCACCATCAACACCTCTCCCGAGAGAAGAGGGGATCAACATCCCAGCACCATCCAACACCCTCTCCCCGAGAGAGAGAGAGGATCACAATCCCAGCACCACTCCAACACCCTCTCCCCGAGAGAGAGGATCATCAATCCCAGCACCACTCCAACACCCTCTCCCCGAGAGAAGGGTCACAATCCCGCCCACTCCACACCCTCTCCCCGAGAGAGAGAGAGGATCACAATCCAGCACACCACTCCAACACCCTCTCCCCGAGAGAGAGAGAGGATCATCAATCCCAGCACCACTCCAACACCCTCTCCCCGAGAGAGAGAGGATCAACAATCCCAGCACCACTCCAACACCCTCTCCCCGAGAGAGAGAGAGGATCATCAATCCCAGCACCACTCCAACACCCTCTCCCCGAGAGAGAGAGAGAGGATCAACAATCCCAGCACCACTCCAACACCCTCTCCCCAGAGAGAGAGGGATCATCAATCCCAGCACCACTCCAACACCCTCTCCCCGAGAGAGAGAGAGGATCACAATCCCAGCACCACTCCAACACCCTCTCCCCGAGAGAGAGAGAGGATCATCAATCCCAGCACCACTCCAACACCCTCTCCCCGAGAGAGAGAGAGAGGATCATCAATCCCAGCACCACTCCAACACCCTCTCCCCGAGAGAGAGAGAGATCATCATCCCAGCCCCTCCAACACCCTCTCCCCGAGAGAGAGAGGGATCATCAATCCCAGCACCACTCCAACACCCTCTCCCCGAGAGAGAGATCTCAATCCCAGCACCCTCCAACACCCTCTCCCCGAGAGAGGGATCAACAATCCCAGCCCACTCCAACACCCTCTCCCCGAGAGAGAGAGAGGATCATCAATCCAGCACCACTCCAACACCCTCTCCCCGAGAGAGAGAGGATCATCAATCCCAGCACCACTCCAACACCCTCTCCCCGAGAGAGAGAGAGGGATCATCAATCCCAGCACCACTCCAACACCCTCTCCCCGAAGAGAGAGGATCATCAATCCAGCACCACTCCAACACCCTCTCCCCGAGAAGAGAGAGGAATCATCAATCCCAGCACCACTCCAACACCCTCTCCCCGAGAGAGAGGATCATCAATCCCAGCACCACTCCAACACCCTCTCCCCGAGAGAGAGAGGGGATCAACAATCCCAGCACCACTCCAACACCCTCTCCCCGAGAGAGAGAGAGGATCAACAATCCCAGCACCACTCCAACACCCTCTCCCCGAGAGAGAGAGAGGATCATCAATCCCAGCACCACTCCAACACCCTCTCCCCGAGAGAGAGAGAGAGGATCATCAATCCCAGCACCACTCCAACACCCTCTCCCCGAGAGAGAGAGAGAGGATCATCAATCCCAGCACCACTCCAACACCCTCTCCCCGAGAGAGAGAGAGAGGATCATCAATCCCAGCACCACTCCAACACCCTCTCCCCGAGAGAGACAGACAGAGAGACAGACAGAGAGACAGACAGAGAGACAGACAGAGAGACAGACAGAGAGACAGACAGAGAGACAGACAGAGAGACAGACAGAGAGACAGACAGAGAGACAGACAGAGAGAGGATCAATAATCCCAGCACCACTCCAAAACCTTCACCCCAAGAGAGGCAGACAGAGAGAGAGAGAGAGGCAGACAGAGAGAGGCAGACAGAGAGAGGCAGACAGAGAGAGGCAGACAGAGAGAGGCAGACAGAGAGAGGCAGACAGAGAGAGGCAGACAGAGAGAGGCAGACAGAGAGAGGCAGACAGAGAGAGAGGGGTAACATACAGTCAGAGTGAGAGAGGACAGTAACTCTCCCCCCGCCCTGATTTTCCCCAGGGACAGAGTGCACAGTGAGACCCTCCTCCCCTACTTCCCCGTTACCTCCTCCACATTGGCGGATGTCTTTGCTGAAGTTTCCATGAAGATGAGACCATGTTCGCAGGCGAATGCTTCTCCCTCTTCCTTCCTGACATCTCTCCGTGACTCCAGGTCGCTGCCGATCCCAGGGTTGGGGGTGGAGGGGGCGGTGGAGAGAGAGAGAGAGAGAGAGAGAGAGTTAGCCGTGGGTGGGGGAAGAAGCTCGGCGCAGCGGTTGTGAGTTACAGGGAGAGAGAGAGAGAGAGAGAGAGAGAGTTAGCCGTGGGGTGGGGGGAAGCTTGGCACAGCGTGGTGGGTTACAGGGACAGAGAAGAGAGAGAGAGATTTAGCCGTGGGTGGGGGGAGAGCTTGGCACAGCGGTGGTGGGTTACAGGGACAGAGAGAGAGAGAGAGTTAGCTGTGGGTGGGGAGGAAGCTGGGCGCAGCGGTTGTGAGTTACGGGGAGAGAAGAGAGAGAGAGAGAGTTAGCCGTGGGGTGGGGAGGAAGCTCGGTGCAGCGTTGTGAGTTACGGGGAGAGAGAGAGTTAGCCGTGGGGTGGGGGGAGGAAGCTCGGCGCAGCGGTTGTGGGGAGGGGATCGAGTCTCTGCCTACCTTTTGTTGCCGATCAGCATGATGACCATGTTGGAGCTGGAATGCTGCCTCGCGTCATCCAGCCACGTTGTCAGGTGATTAAAGGTCTCCCGTCTGTCAGGGGACACACACACACACACACAATTCACTCACCCACATACCGACTGTGGTGGGGGGTGGGGGTGGGGGGGGTGGGGGCTGCACTCCTTCCAACAGACGAGGGGGCAGCCCTCGACACAAATTCCAAAACCGCTTTGCTGTTATTGAACAGAATTTAAAAATAACAGCACAGTCCGAAGACATTTCGCCCATCGGGTTGAACAACCCCCCTGTATCCCTCTATTTCCCGCCCGTTCAGGCACCAAAAACACCAGAAGACATTAGGGCAGGAATAGAACAGAGAAAAACCACAGCACAAACAGGCCCTTCTGCCCACAAGTTGCTCCGATCATATCCCTCCCTACTAGGACTATCTATAACCCTCAATCCCATTAAATCCCATGCTTCTTTTTCAAGAGTATCCTAGTGCTTCACGTCATTAGTGTACACTTGACCTGGACCATTTGATGGGCAACACGACAGCTCAGTGACTATTGCTGTGCTGTGCAGATACATGGATTTGGGGCCTGTGTCTGTGGGAGTTTGCGCATTCTCCCCGTGCCTGCGTGGGTTTTCTCCGGGTGCTCCGGTTTCCTCCCACATCCCCAAAGATGTGCTCTTAGGCTGATTGGCAAAACAAATTCTCCCTAAATTGTCTCAAATTTGGTTTTTTTATCCATAGATCTACAAACATGGACAGGGGTCGCGGGTAGAGGTGGGAACATCAGGGTGGCAGCGGGGGCTCGTTGGGCCGAAGGGCCTGTTTCCCGTGCTGTTTTGTTCTTTGTTCTCATCCAGAAGTCTCTTAAAAGACCCTATCGAATTTGCCTCCACCACCACCGACGGCAGCCGATTCCACTCACTCACCACACTCTGAGTGAAAAACTTACCCCTAACATCTCCTCTGTATTTGCCCCCCAGCACCTTAAACCTGTGTCCCTCTCGTAGTGACCGTTTTCAGCCCTGGGAAATAGCCTCTGAGAGTCCACCCTATCTATTCCTCTCAACATTTTATAAACCTCTATCAGGTCGCCTCTCAACCTTCATCTCTCCAGTGAGAAGAGTCCCAGCTCCCTCAACCTATCTTCATAAGGCCTGCCTCCCAATCCAGGCAGCATCCTTGTAAATCTCCTCTGAACCCTCTCAATAGCCTCTACATCCTTCCTATAGTGAGGCGACCAGAACTGCGCACAATACTCCAACTGGGGTCTGACAAGGGTCTTATAAAACTAATGAGGCCCATCGAGTCTGCTCCCCCATTCAATCCTGGCTGATATTTTCCCCATTCTCCTGCCTTTTCCCCCCCGATCCCCTTATTAATCAGGAACCTCTCTATCTCTGTCTTAAAGACACTCAGTGACCCGGCCTCCTCTGCGGCAAAGAGTTCCACACATTCCCCGCTGAAGAAATCCCTCCCCGTCTCTGTTTTAAAGGATCGTCCCTTTAGCCTGAGGTTGTGCCCTCTCTGGTTTGAGTTTTTCCCGAAACATCCTCTCACACGTCCGCTCTATCCTCGCAGTATCCTGGAAGTTTCAATAAGATCCCCCCCCCACCCCCCCCCATCCTTCTAAACTCCCAACGAGGACAGACCCAGAATCCTCAACCCGTTCCTCAAGCTCTTCATTCCGGGGATCGTTCTTGCGAACCTCCCTCTGGATCCTTTCCCAGAATCCTCGATTGAGGGTTATAGATAGACCCAGTAGGGAGGGATAGGATCGGAGCAACTTGTGGGCCGAAGGGCCTGTTTGTGCTGTAGTTTTTCTCTGTTCTATTCTGCTCCAATGATCCTCACAGGACAGAGGAGAACTTGGAGTTTCTACTGCCAGCCCCAGGACTAAACTGGATCTCAAAATCAGACGAGAAAAAGTGTACACACATCAAAGTCCAAAATATATTTCAATCCCTATCTTGTTATTAGATCAAAGGAAAATTCCAGCACAGGAACAGGCCCTTCGGCCCCTCCTGCACTGACCCCATGCTGCCCCCCGACTGAACTAAAACCCCCTCCCCTTCCGGGGACCGTATCCCTCTATTCCCGTCCTATTCATGGGCTTGTCCCCTTAAAACTCACTATCGTATCCGTTTCCACTCCCTCCCCCCGGCAGCGAGTTCCAGGCACCCACCGCCCTCTGCGTAAAAAAATCTATATCTCCTTTAAACGTTGCCCCTCGCACCTTAAAACGTGGGATCTTTCTGTGCCCTCCCCGCCTCCCGAAACGGACGTACCTGGTGATGTCGTAGACCAGGAGGGCGCCCGCTGCCCCTCGGTAATAGGAGCGAGTGATTGACCGGAACGACTCCTGCCCTGCCTGCGGAGAGGGGGGGGGACAGAGAGAGAGGGAGAGATATTACACCAACTTAATACCTCATCCCAAAACCCACCCATCCTCCGAGCCCTCGCCTCTCCCCTCACTCCACCTCCGTTCCCTTCCAGGCCACCCTCCCTCCCCACCCGCCCTCTCCCACCCAGCCCACTCATCCCCTCTCCTTCCCAACCCACCTCCTGCTCTTCCTCCCTCCACCATCCCTCCCCACCTTTCCCTCTCACCCACACATCTCCCCCTCCCACCTCCCCGAACCCTCCAACCTCACTCTCCCCTTTCCCTGACCGTGCTAAATTGTCCCTTAGTGTCCAAAGATGTGCAGGTTAGGGTAGATTGGCCGTGCTAAATTGTCCCTTAGTGTCCAAAGATGTGTAGGTTAGGGTGGATTGGCCGTGCTAAATTGTCCCTTAGTGTCCAAAGATGTGTAGGTTAGGGTGGATTGGCCATGCTAAATTGTCCCTTAGTGTCCAAAGATGTGTAGGTTAGGGTGGATTGGCCGTGCTAAATTGTCCCTTAGTGTCCAAAGATGTGCAGGTTAGGGTGGATTGGCCGTGCTAAATTGTCCCTTAGTGTCCAAAGATGTGTAGGTTAGGGTGGATTGGCCGTGCTAAATTGTCCCTTAGTGTCCAAAGATGTGTAGGTTAGTGGATTGGCCGTGCTAATTGTCTTAGTGTCCAAAGTGTGAGGTTGGGTGGTTGCGTGTAATGTCCCTTAGTGTCCAAAGATGTGCAGGTTAGGGTGGATTGGCCGTGCTAAATTGTCCCTTAGTGTCCAAAGATGTGCAGGTTAGGGTGGATTGGCTGTGCTAAATTGTCCCTTAGTGTCCAAAGATGTGTAGGTTAGGGTGGATTGGCCGTGCTAAATTGTCCCTTAGTGTCCAAAGATGTGTAGGTTAGGGTGGATTGGCTGTGTTAAATTGTCCCTTAGTGTCCGATAGATTAACAGGGTAAATGAGTGTTACAGGAAGGGAGCAGTCAGGGAGATGACAGAGTCTGGGTATGAGCAGAAACAGGACAGGTGAAAGCATGAACACATCCTGGTTCTGGGCACGGGGCGGTGATGGTCTAGTGGGATTATCACTGGTCTATTAATCCACAAACTCAGCTAATGTTCTGGAGGACCCAGGTTCGAATCCTGCCCACAGCAGAGGGTAGGAATTCGAATTCAATAAAAAAATATCTGGGATTAAGAATCTACTTGTGGGGGAAAAACCCATCCGGTTCCCCTTTAGGGAAGGAAATCTGCCATCCTTACCCCGGTCTGGCCTACATGTGACTCCCAGAGCCACAGCAATGTAGGGGACTCTCAACTGCCCCTCCGAGGGGTAACTAGGGATGGGCAAATAAATACTGATCCAGACACCCTTCTCCCAGCGATTAATAAATAAATACAAGACTAATATCCCAGTCCAGAAAGATGCCTCATCACTCACTGTGTCCCAGATTTGCAGCTTTATCTGCTTCCCATCGATGTGAATCATTCGGGCACCGAATTCCACACCTATTCTTCCAGAGGCAGGAGACAGAGACACAGCAGGGGGTCGACACAGAGAGAGGGAGGCAGAGAGGGAGGGAGGGAGGGAGGGAGACAGAGAGGGAGACAGAGAGGGAGACAGAGAGAGAGAGAGGGAGGGAGGGAGACAGAGAGAGAGAGAGGGAGGGAGGGAGACAGAGAGAGAGAGAGGGAGGGAGGGAGACAGAGAGAGAGAGAGGGAGGGAGGGAGACAGAGAGAGAGAGAGGGGGGGAGGGAGACAGAGAGAGAGAGAAGAGGGAAGAGAGAGAGAGAGAGGGAGGGAGAGAGAGAGAGGAGGAGAGGGGAGGGGAGGGAGACAGAGAGAGAGAGAGGGAGGGAGGGAGGGAGACAGAGGGAGGGAGAGAGAGGAGGGAGGGAGACAGAGGGACAGAGAGAGAGAGAGAGGGAGAGAGAGGGAGGGAGACAGAGAGAGAGAGAGAGAGGAGGGAGGGAGACAGAGAGAGAGAGAGAGGGAGGGAGGGAGACAGAGAGAGAGAGAGAGAGAGAGGGAGGGAGACAGAGAGAGAGAGAGAGGGGAGGGAGGGAGACAGAGAGAGAGAGAGAGGGAGGGGAGAGGGAGACAGAGAGAGAGAGAGGGAGAGGGAGAGAGAGAGGGAGGGAGGAGGGAGGGAGGAGACAGAGAGAGAGAGGGAGGGAGGGAGGGAGACAGGAGGGAGGGAGAGAGAGAGAGAGAGGGAGGGAGGAGGACAGAGAGAGAGAGAGGGAGGGGAGGGAGACAGAGAGAGAGAGAGGGAGGGAGGGAGACAGAGAGAGAGAGAGGGAGGGAGGGAGACAGAGAGAGAGAGAGGGAGGGAGGAGACAGAGAGAGAGAGAGAGAGGGAGGGAGACAGAGAGAGAGAGAGGGAGGGAGGGAGACAGAGAGAGAGAGAGGGAGGGAGGGAGACAGAGAGAGAGAGAGGGAGGGAGGGAGACAGAGAGAGAGAGAGGGAGGGAGGGAGACAGAGAGAGAGAGAGGGAGGGAGGGAGACAGAGAGAGAGAGAGGGAGGGAGGGAGACAGAGAGGGAGGGAGAGCGTGTGTGTCAGAGGGACAGAAGGAGGTGGATGGTGGGAATAGTAATGAGGAGGGAGTGATAAAGGTTGATAGATTAGAGATTCAGTTATCAGATAATAACTGATCCTGACCATGAAGTGCTCTTAGGCTAATTGGGAAAACAAATTTGGTCTTTAATCCATAGATCTATAAACACGGACAGGGATAACGGGTCGAGGTGGGAACATCGGGGTGGCGGCGCTGGGCTCGTTGGGCCGAAGGGCCTGTTTCCCGCGCTGCTTTGTTCTTTGTTCCTGCACTGGGAAGCCCAAACCAGGAGATACAGGAGGGGACATTCTGCTGCAGAGGCATCACTCTGAACTGACTCAACACTCACCTGGATGGGCACAGGCTCCCAACAACACTCGAGAAGCACCCCCCCCCCCCACCGCCACCCCCTGCTCCATCGACACGCTAACCACAAACACTCACTCCCTCCACCACCCACATCTCTGCAAGATGGACCGCAGTGACTCACGAGGCTCCTTCCAAACCCAAAGAATGGAGAAAATTCCAGCACGGGAACAGGCCCTTCGGCCCCTCCTGCACCGACCCCATGCTGCCCCCCGACTGAACTAAAACCCCCTCCCCTTCCGGGGACCGTATCCCTCTATTCCCAGCCTATTCATGGATTTGTCCCCTTAAAACTCACTATCGTATCCGCTTCTACTCCCTCCCCCCGGCAGTGAGTTCCAGGCACCCACCGCCCTCTGTGTAAAAAATCTACATCTCCTTTAAACCTTGCCCCTCGCACCTTAAACCTGTGCCCCCCCGCGTAATTGACTCTGGGGGAAAAAGCTTCTGACTATCCACTCTGTCCCTCATAATCTTGTAGATTTCTATCCCCTCTACAATCTGGAAGGACTGTGGGGGGAGAGGGGGCAACAGATATCTGGGGAACACCCACCACCTGGAAGTTCCCCCGACTTGGAAATATATTGGCCGTGGCCTTCACTGTGGCCGGGGTTAAAATCCCGGAACTCCCTCCCTAACAGCGCTGTGGGTGGTACCAGCACCGCACAGAGACTGGAAGGGGGTCACCCACCCACCTTCTCAAAGGGGCGTTTAGGGATGGGGGATAAATGCTGTTCTAGTCAGCAATGCCCACAACTTGTCAATGAGAAGTACTTTGAAAACGTCACCAGAAGCTGGGTTTGTGGGTGGGTGCGACCGTGCACCCGCGCGAGAGACGGAGAGACAAGGTATTTTCACAAAATCACTTACCAATGGTCAGGTCATGAACAGGCTGGAATCTCTTATCCGTGAACTGGAGTAGGAGACAGGACTTCCCAACACCTGGAGAGGGAGAGAGAGATGGGGAGGCAGAGAGAGAGGCAGAGAGAGAGAGAGAGAGGCAGAGAGAGAGAGAGA
>JAGIQG010000330.1:0-38693 GCA_024679065.1 Sphyrna mokarran | reverse complement strand
TCTTGCACAACATTAAACATGATTTTTTAAAAAAAGTCAAAGCAATAAATAATTTTAAAAGTGGAGTAATAAAAATGACCATTAACAAGTGGCAGACAATGGGGTGATGTGATCTAAGTGTGAGAATGGCAGTGTTTTCACAAGCTTTGGTGCTACTCATCTTTTAATCTCTTTGTTTATCATAGAATCCCTACAGCACAGAAGGACGCCATTCAACCCATCGAGTTGACACTGAGTCTTACCCAGGCTTATTTCATAACTCGATGTATTTACCCTTCTAATTCTCTAACCTATATACCTTGGGACTCTTTAATTTGGTCAGTCCAGCTAACCTGTACATCGAATGATGTACAAAAAGGGTAGTAGGGATAACCCTGGAAAATATAGGCCAGTGAGTTTCACGTCAGTGGTAGGGAAGCTGTTGGAGGGGATTCTTAGAGATAGGATGTATAGGAACTCAGAGCGTTGCAATCTGATTAGAGATACGCGGCATGGATTTGTTAAGGGGAGGTCGTGCCTTACAAATCTGGTAGAATTTTTTTGAGGAGGTGACGAAATCAGTGGGCGAGCTGTTGATGTTGTCTATTTGGATTTTAGTAAGGCGTTTGATAAAGTCCCTCATGGGAGGTTAGTCGAGAAGGTCAAGGCAAATGGGATACAAGGACAGGTAGCTAGATGGATAAGTAACTGGCTTGGTAAAAGGAGACAGAGAGTTATAGTGG
Organism: Sphyrna mokarran; assembly: GCA_024679065.1. Lineage (NCBI taxonomy): Eukaryota > Metazoa > Chordata > Chondrichthyes > Carcharhiniformes > Carcharhinidae > Sphyrna > Sphyrna mokarran. The sequence goes on along the minus strand of JAGIQG010000330.1, from coordinate 37,971 downwards.
AAAGGTGTTTCTCTAGCTGGAGGTCGGTCACTAGTGGTGTGCCGCAGGGCTCGGTACTGGGACCTCTTCTATTTGTAATATATATAAATGACTTGGAAGAGGGAGTAAGTGGAGTGATCAGCAAGTTTGCCGACGATACAAAGATGGCTGGACTTGCGGATAGTGAGGAGCATTGTCAGGCAATACAGCAGGACATAGATAGGCTGGTAGCTTGGGCAGATAGATGGCAGATGGGATTCAATCCTGATAAATGTGAGGTGATGCATTTTGGGAGAAAAAATGTAGGGGGGAGGTATATGATAAAGGGTAGACCTATTAAGAGTATAGAAACGACAAGAGGGACCCGGGGTGCAGGTGAATCAGTCTCTGCAGGTGGCATAGCAGTGGAGAAATTTGTGAAGAAAGCATATGTATGTTAGTCTTATATAGGATGGTATAGATTACAAGGGCTTGTACTTTTAATGTGTAGTTTTATAAAACGGCTGGTTTAGACTCATTTGGATACGGCGATCACCAGTTCTGGTCGCCTTAACGCCCTGGAATGATCCTGGAGACTCTGGAGACAGTGCAGATGATTTTACCAGGATGGCTGCCTGGTATGGAGGTCTGATTATGAGGGAGTTAGGCAAATTGGACTGTTTTCCTTCGAAAGACGTGAGCTACAGTAATCATAGAGGTGTCCAAGATTTTGAGGATTTATAGAGTAAGCATAGTTCATCTTTTTTCTAGGATGGACTCAGATAGCATTAGGGTCATTTGGCCTTTAGTGTGAGGGGGTTAGGGTTATATTTGATTCTAGAGGGAGTTTTTTTCACTCAGGGGTGGTGGGGGTATGGAATGCGCTGCCAAGTAAAGTGGTGGAGGCAGGTGCTCTGGAGTTATTTAAGAAATACTTAGATGGGCACCTGAACAGAATGGGAATGGAGGGGTATAGAAAACTGATTTAAAATAGGGATCATGAGCCTTGGGAGTCCCTGGGAAGTGTGTAAATAGATGATGATATTGATGTACTTGTTTTTATCCTACAGGTGCTTTGGTCCACCTTGTTGTCTAGCGAGGGGCATACACGCGATGGGTCGTGAGAGGACTGCTCTGATCTTTTTCGAGAGATCCTACTGCCTTCCCAAATCGTTACTGAACGCTTTACTGGACCATCTGATGGCGCACGACAGCTCAGTGACTGAGCTCTGTGCTGTGCAATTCATGGATTTGGGCCTTTGGCGTGGTAGTTTTGCGCTTCTCACCCGTGCTGCGTGGGTTGTACGAACATAGACATTACAGCAGCAGAACATGCCCTTCGGCCTTCGTGTTTCGGCCGACCATTATAAAAAGCAATGACCCTCCAAACTAAATCATTCCCTTCTCTCCATAAACTTATCATCGAGCCTCTAAGCAACCTCCACCAAACCTTGCGCATCTACAACTAGCCAATCAGTCAGGGCATTCCACTCCCTAACCACCGTCTGTAAAGAACCTAGCCTCTGATATCCTTCCTATAACTATCACCCCTAATTGTAAAGCTGTGTCCACTCGTTGCTACGCTTTCTCCTCCTTAGAAAAGGCTATCACTGTCAACCCTATCTAAACCTCTAATCCTCTTATATGCCTTCGACTAATGTCTTCCTCTTAGACTCCTCCTCTCTAACGACACACTCAAAATCCTCTCAGTCCATCTCTGTCATAAGACCTGCCCCTCCCTACCAGCAACATCCTGGGAACCTCCTCTGTAACCTCTCCATGCCCTCCACATATTTCTTTATGAATTTGGGGGACCAGAACTGCCACAATACTCCAGTGCGGGCCGCACTATAGTTTTGTTTACAGTGTGCAACATGATGTTGCGGCTCCGAATTCAATCCCCCTACGATAAAAGGCTAGACTTCCGTATGCCTTCTTACACCTTATCTACTTGGCTGCTTACTTTCAGGTATCTATGCACAAATACACCAGATCCCTCTTGTTTATCAACAGCTATTAAGAGTCCTACCATTAGCCCTATTACTCTAGCACTTTTATTATTCCTGCAAAGTGCATTATTCCTCCACTTTTCCGCATTAATACTCGATTTTGCCACGCTCGGACCAGCTCTTTGCAACTTGTCCATTTCTCTCTGCAAACTATAACACCATCTCACTATCTACCCTCCTCCTTCTTTGGTGTCATCTGCAATTTAATATTCCATCATTCAATACCCTCATCTAGATCATTTATAAAATTACAAACATCATTGTGCCCAAAAACAGACCCGAGGTCACGCATTTGTAGACCTAACTCCACGATGATATCTCCCATCAACACCACCCTCTTCTCTATCTGCTAGCCAATTCCTAATCCAATTTAGCTAAATCACGCCTCTATCCATACATCTGCATTTTTCTGCGTACCTTCCATGCCACCTTAGCGAACTCCTTACTAAGTCATATATACCACTCAACTTGCCTTACCCCCTCCACCTCTTTGGTACTTTTTCAAAAAACTCAATAAGGTTAGTAAGGCACGACCTACCTTTGCTACATATACCTTGCTTAGCACGAGGGGACACAGCTTTAAATTAAGGGTATGATTTATAGGACGGATATCAAGTGGTAGGTTCTTTACTCAAAGAGTGATTTGGGAGTGGAATGCCCTGCCTGCAGCTGTTGTAGATGCGCCAAGTTTGGTGGCGTTTAAGAGGTTAATTGATAAGTATATGGAAGAGAAGGGAATGGTTTAGTTTGGAGGGGCTTTGCTTTTTATTTTGGTTCGGCACAACATCGAAGGTCGAAGGGCCTGTTCTGTGCTGTAATGTTTCTATGTACCCTTCACAAAACCATGCTGACTATCCCCAATCAATTCATTTCTCTCTAAATAACTATAAATCCTATCCCTAATAATTCTCTCCAATACTTTGCCCACAACAGAAGTAAGACTCACTGGCCTATAATTCCCTGGAAGGTCTCTCTTCCCCTTCTTGAACAATGGGACCACATTCGCTATCCTCCAGTCTTCCGGAACCACACCCGTAACCAACGACGACCTGAAGATCAGAGCCAGAGGCTCTGCAATCGCCTCTCTTGCCTCCCAGAGAATCCTAGGGTAAATCCCGTCTGGCCCAGGGGACTTATCTAACTTCAAACCCTCAAGAATATCTAGCACATCCTCCCTATCTACTTCAATACTTTCCAGTTTGCAATCCTGTACCTCAGTGTTCTGTACAACTACATTTACATCTCCCTGCGTGAATACCGAAGAGAAATATTTATTCAGTGCCTCTCCAATCTCTTCAGGCTCCACGCACAACTTCCCACTGCTGTCTATGACTGGCCCTAATCTTGCCCTAACCAATCTTCTACTCTTAACATATCTAAAGAAAGCTTTAGGATTCTCCTTAATCCTATCAGCCAAAGTCTTCTCGTGTCCCCTCTTAGCTCTCCTCAACTCACTCTTTAGCTCCCTCCTGGCTAATCTATAGCTAGAACTCAGTAAGAATTTAGCAACACCAAGTATTAATCCAACCGATTTATTTGATAGTAAATTCGCGAGCTTTCAACTTTGTGTCTTCCTCAGGCAAGTGCAGTGTTCTGGTCTGCAATAGCACACATCAGCACAGACAGTCAGAGATTGCTGATTAGAATGCGAATCCTTACATCTAACCTGCTATTCAAGTGTTAAAGTGGCTAACAATGTGTGTGAAGGGGATCCTGAGCATTGGTTAGAGAATTGTGTATTTTCTCCAGACAGCACAGTAAGTGAGGTTTTTTGCTAACCCAGGCAAGTTACAGGGGTTACAGATAGTGTGTCATGAAGCCAAGATCCCTGTTGGTCTTAACAGGGATCTTGGCTTCATGACACACTATCTGTAACCCCTGTAACTTGCCTGGTTTTCGGTCTTAACAGGGATCTTGGCTTCATGACACACTATCTGTACCCCTGTAACTTGCCTGGGTTTACGGTCTTAACAGGGATCTTGGCTTCATGACACACTATCTGTAACCCCTGTAACTTGCCTGGGTTACGGTCTTAACAGGGATCTTGGCTTCATGACACACTATCTGTAACCCCTGTAACTTGCCTGGGTTTACGGTCTTAACAGGGATCTTGGCTTCATGACACACTATCTGTAACCCCTGTAACTTGCCTGGGTTTACGGTCTTAACAGGGATCTTGGCTTCATGACACACTATCTGTAACCCCTGTAACTTGCCTGGGTTAGCAAAAAACCTCACTTACTGTGCTGTCTGGAGAAAATACACAATTCTCTAACAATGCTCAGGATCCCTTTCACACACATTGTTAGCCACTTTAACACTTGAATAGCAGGTTAGATGTAAGGATTCGCATTCTAATCAGCAATCTCTGACTGTCTGTGCTGATGTGTGCTATTGCAGACCAGAACACTGCACTTGCCTGAGGAAGACACAAAAGTGTTGAAAGCTCGCGGATTTACTATCAAATAAATAGGTTGGATTAATAATTGGTGTTGCTAAATTCTTACTGAGTTCTTACCACCCCAATCCAACGCCGGCATCTTTACATCATAATGGCATATTGAGTCTTGGCTTTTATTGGTAGAGGGATTGAATTTCGGAGCCGCAACGTCATGTTGCAACTGTACAAAACTCTAGTCGGCCGCACTGGAGTTTGTGTGCAGTTCTGGTCCCCACATTATAAGAAAGATGTGGAGGCATTGGAGAGGTACAGAGGAGGTTTACCAGGATGTTGCCTGGTATGGAAGGCAGGTCTTATGAGGAGAGGCTGAGGGATTTGAGGTTGTTTTCGTTAGAAAGGAGGAGGCTAGAGGGGACCTGATCGAAACTATAAATGATTAGAGGTTTAGATAGGGTGGACAGTGATAGCCTTTTTCCTAGGATGGAAAAGCTAGCACGAGGGGACACAGCTTTAAATTAAGGGTGATAGTTATAGGACGGATATCAGAGGCAGGTTCTTTACCCAAAGGATGGTTCGGGGTGGAATGCCCTGCCTGCAGCGGTTGTAGATGCGCCAAGTTTAGTGGCGTTTAAGAGGTTAGTTGATAAGTATATGGAAGAGAAGGGAATGATTTAGTTTGGAAGGTCATTGCTTTTATATTGGTCGGCGCAACATCGAAGGCCGAAGGGCCTGTTCTGTGCTGTAATGTTCTATGTTCCTATAGCTATCCATTGCACTAACTGAGCCTTCAAGCCTCATCCTGACATAAGCCTCCTTTTTCCTTTTAACCAACGAATCAACTTTTTTCGTACACCAAGGTTCCCTTACTCGACCATTTCCTCCTTGCCTGACAGTGACATACTTATCAAGGACTCGCAGCAGCTGCTCCTTGAATAAGCTCCACATTTCAGATGTTTTCTCCGGGAGCTCCGGTTTCCTCCCACATCCCAAAGATGTGCTCTTAGGCTAATTGGCAAAACAAATTCTCCCTAAATTGTCTCAAATTTGGTTTTTAATCCATAGATCTATAAACATGGACAGGGATCGCGGGTAGAGATGGGAACATCAGGGTGGCGGTGCGGGCTCGTTGGGCCGAAGGGCCTGTTTCCCGTGCTGTTCTTTGTTCTTTGTTCAACCCATGATTATCTAATCCTGGAGTGTATACTCTCTGCTATGTTCCTGGAAAATTCTGGTTCAATTTGGGTGGCGGTGGGCCAAGCAAAATCAAGAAAATCCTGGTTTGATTAAGGCAGGCAAAGACAGCTGGAGGTATGGGTCCTTGTTCACAGCTGCAGTTTAGAGGTGTACAAAGCTCACTCTCTGATGTTATAGACTCCAAGGTGCTAGGTGCCATTGTGAGTAAAGTTGTGGATGATGGTCTCGCTGTCTGGCACAGATCATTGGTGCTGACATCAATGAATTGCAAGATAGCCCAAAATAAATGAATGAAGGAGAGGGGAGAATGCTGAAAGTTGAGAGGGCCATTCCCTCGGTACAAGTCACCTTCCCTCCTTGGAACTCCTAATGTCTGGAATGTCAGATGCTTGGTCAATTTGGGGAGATGGAGCTGGCAAAAGTGTGTCTGTGTGCCCACTCTTCTGGGAGGAGCTAAGTATATATTCCCAGCTGAATTTGAGAACTGGCTGCCATGCTTTTGTAATCTTGACTTGAAAGCTGGCCGTTTCAACTTCAAAGATATACTATGTCCAATCTTCCAGATCTGGATTTGGTTATATATCCCAATTGTTGATCTCATCTTGTCCTAACCTCAGTCTTATTTGAGAAGGGCTAGAGGCGACCAGATGCAATGAGATTTTGACGCTTTGGTCTCTCTCTCTCTGCCGAAGTTTCCAAATGACAACACGGTGGAGGTGCAGAGATCTAGGGGAAACCATGGATGGTCCCTTGATGTTATCAACAATCCTGTCAAGGCTTCAACCTTTTTGAGTTCCATGGATGGCTATATTATCCTGCAGTTCATCATTAATCCTGCACTACTGCCCTTGTGATTATAATCCTGGTTTTGTGATGTTGTCTTTTATCCTGACAAGGGTGTTAGACATATACTCTGAGGTATATGACATTTGTTATTCTTTGAAAGCCAGGGATACCAATTTATTTATTTATGATGGAATTTATCCACCAGTAAGCTCCAGTCCTTAAATGAAGGAGACCTTAGTTGAAAGCGTGTTACCATTTATCTTCAATCTTGATCTTTCCATTGTATACCGAGGGAGTGGAGTGGGTAAGGGGATCTACCCATCCTGCTTCAGGCTTTGTGTCAGATCTAAATATTTAGGATCTAGTTTTTGTAATATGACGATATTTCTTTACGAGTTGGCTGAGAATGGGTCTCCATATTCTGCTGGGGAGTGGGCTGAAATGACATTAGTGGTGCAATATTTATCCATTTTTTTGTATTGTACTCCTGGCATTTAAAATGGCGGATTGCATTCTATGGTATCCTTTAATTATTCATAATGAGTAGCACCACAGCAAGCGGTTTGGATAGAGATGGTGGGTATAGCCTTATGATGGTGAGGAAAACTCCCTTTAGAACTAATAATGTCGTGTTATCCTTTTGTATTTTTGTTGCTTTGGGATTAAAGGATCCTTGTCGGTCTCCAGGGAAGGTGCAAAAACACAGTGTTTCCTGGAAAAGACTCAGTTTTATTGTGGTTGGTGCCTCCGCCATAGCTAGATTTGGGAGAAATCTTCATAGGCACACACACGCAAGTGTGGCTGGGGAATCCTTAATTGTTTACCCTTTCGTGACTATTTTTCCCTTAGCTGCACAAATTGTGACAGTGGCTGCTTGGTAGTTTGTCTTCTGGAACGTACAATGAGGATATCATCCTGCTGTGAAAAGGAGATTTTTGTCCATCCCCGAGATGTCTAGATGACGATGCCTGTTGCTAGGATTTCCCTGATGGGAGCAAAATGCGTGAAATCCTGTTGAAGGCAGGGAATGAGTGGTGACTCTGGTGTGCCTGGAGATAAGGAAAGTTTGCTTTGTTTGAAGTGCAGGGGGAATGTGAGTACTCCTGACCTGCTGGCTCTTTTATTAATTGTCTCGTTGTTTGTTTGCCTTGGCTGGGTAGATTAGCGCAGTAGCTACTTTAATTATCCAAAGAACAAAGAACAAAACAGCACGGGAAACAGGCCCTTTGGCCCAACGAGCTCGCACTGCCACCCCAATCTTCCCACCTCTACCCATGATCCCTGTCCATGTTTATAGATCTATGGATTAAAAACCAAATTTGAGACAATTTAGGGAGAATTTGTTTTGCCACTTAGCCTAAGAGCACATCTTTGAGATGTAGGATGAAACCGGAGCGCCTGGAGAAAACCCACGCAAGCACAGGAAGAATGCGCAAACTCCCACAGACACAGGTCCAAATCCATGTATCTGCACAGCACAGCGATAGTCACTGAGCTGTCGTGTTGCCCATCAAATGGACCAGGTCAAGCGTACACTAACGACGTGAAGCACTAGGATACTCTCAAAAAAGATCCAAGAGCAGCCCTCTCACGACCCATCGCGTGTATGCCCCTCGTTAGACAACAAGGTGGACCAAAGCACCTGTAGGATAAAAACAAGTACATCGATATCATCATCTATTTACACACTTCCCAGGGACTCCCAAGGCTCATGATCCCTATTTTAAATCAAGTTTCTATACCCCTCCATTCTCATTCTGTTCGTGTGCCCATCTGTGTATTTCTTAAATAGCTCCAGAGTACCTGCCTCCATCACTTTACTTGGCAGCGCATTCCATATCCCCACCACTCTCTGTGTGAAAAAAACTCCCTCTAGCATCCAAATTATACCTTACCCCCCTCACCCTAAGCCCGTGACCCCTCGTGCTATTCGAGTCCATCCTAGGAAAACGCTTAACCCTGTTTACTCTATCTATTCCCTTCATAATCTTGTACACCTCTGTCAGATCTCCTCTAAGTCTACATCTTTCTAAGGAAAACAGTCCCAATTTGCCTAATCTCTCCTCGTAACTCAGGAGTTACGAGGCTTCCATACCAGGCAGCATCCTGGTAAACCTCCTTTGCACTCTCTCCAGAGTTTCCATGTCCTTCTGGTAGTAAGGCGACCAGAACTGGACGCAGTATTCCAAATGAGGTCTAACCAGCGTTTTATACAACTGCAACATTAAAGGCCAGCTTTTGTACTCTATACCTCTTCCTATAAAGGCTAGCATACTATATGCTTTCTTCACAACCTTCTCCACTTGCTCTGCCACCTTCAGAGACTTGTTCACCTGCACCCCTAGATCCCTGTGCGTTTCTATACTCTTAATAGGTCTACCCTTTATCATATACCTCCCCCCTACATTCTTTCTCCCGAAATGCATCACCCCACATTTATCAGGATTGAATTACATCTGCCATCTATCTGCCCAAGCTACCAGCCTATCTATGTCCTGCTGCATCGCGTGACAATGCTCCTCACTATCCGCAAGTCCAGCCATCTTTGTATCGTCTGCAAACTTGCTGATCACTCCACTTACTCCTTCTTCCAAGTCATTTATATATATTACAAATTAAAGAGGTCCCAGTACCGAGCCCTGCGGCACACCACTAGTGACTGACCTCCAGCTAGAGAAACACCCTTCCACTATTACTCTCTGTCTCCTATTACCAAGCCAGTTATACGTTCCCAGATGCTGTGGAAAAATATATTAGATGAGGGAGTAGGTTTGTCCTTCCCCAAGACATCCCCTTTTGATACTTCTGGAAAACTCTGGTTCAGGTCCCCTGGGTGGGCAGTACCCTGTTGTCTGTAGAGCCTGAGTGTAAACCCAGCTATTTGAGTTCCACATTATCCAAGGCTGAGTAGCTCAGTCCCTGATATCCTACATGTGAGAATATATACCGTCAAACTACATCTTATGTCCGTGGTTTTATCCTGGTATTCCTCTCTCTCCCCAAAGTTTCCTTTCACTTTCTGGGTAAGTGGGGTGCCAATATAGGGTCCCATTTACTGTCTTTAGTCAGATAGGATTTCCTCATCTGGTTGGAAAGAGGAGGATTGTATCTTTCCTTGCGATATCCTGTTTGTGGGTGTCTTTGATTCTTCCTGTTGGTAGGATCTCCTTGGTAGTAAGCTTGAATGGCACCTACGGTGGGGCTGGTTTTGATGCAAGTCCAAATGCAGTACGATGTTCCTTGGCTTATTGAATGTTTACTTGTGCCAATATCCCTAACTTTTAATTGGTCACCTAGTTGTGCAAGACTCTTTGGGGATAAGTGACCATAACATGATAGAATCCTTCATCAGGAAAGACAGTGATATTATTGATTCTGAGATTAACATCCTGAATCTCAATAAATGAAGCTATGCTAGAATGTTACTTAAAGGGATGATGGTGGATAGGCAATAGCATGTTCAAGGAGCACATGGGTACTTAGAACATAGAACACTACAGCACAAACAGGCCCTCCGGCCCACAAGTTGTGCCGATCATATCAGTACCTACCAGGCCATAGAACTATCTGTAACTCCCAATCCCATTAAATCGCATGTACTCATCCAGAAGTCAGCGAGTTCGCTTCTACCACCACTGACGACAACCGATTCCATTCACTCACCATCCTCTGAGTGAAAAACTTACCTCTAACATCTCCTCTGTACTTACCCCCCAGCACCTTAAACCTGTGTCCTCTCGTAGTGACCATTTCAGCCCTGGGAAATAGCCTCCGAGAATCCACCCTATCTATTCCTCTCAACATCTTATAAACCTCTATCGGGTCGCCTCTCAACCTTCGTCTCTCCAGGGAGAAGAGACCTAGCTCTCTCAACTTCATAAGGCATGCCTCCCAATCCAGGCAACATCCTTGTAAATCTCCTCTGCACCCTCTCAATAGCTTCCACATCCTTCCCATAGTGAGGTGACCAGAACTGTACACAATACTCCAATTGTTTATTCCTGTCTGGTGCAAAAGTAAATTGGAATGGTAGCCAAGTCATGACTTACAAGGGAGATTAGAGATAGTATTAGATTCAAGGAGGAGGCATGCAAATTAGCCAAGAACAACAACAATCCTGAGGATTGGAATCGGTTTAGAATTCTTGAGAAGAGGAAAATAGAATTTAAGAGTAAGCTTGTGGGGAACATAAAAATACTCTGTAAAGGTTTTGTGGGTATGTGAAAGGAATAAGATTGGTGAAGATCAATGTAGGTCCCTGTGATCAGAAACAGGGGAATTTATAATTTACAAAGAAATGGCTGACCAACTGAATATGTACTTTGGTTTTGCCTTCACAAAGGAGGACACAAATTAAATACCAGAAATATTGGGGAACACATGGTTTAGTGATAGAGAGGAACTAAAGGAAATCGGTATTGGTATAGAAATGGTGGTGGATTTGAAGGCCAATAGATCTTCAGAGCCTGATGATCAAGATCCCAGAATACTTAAGGAAGTGGCCCAAAAAATAATGGATGCATTGTTGGTCTTTTAAGATTATATATACTCTAGAATATTGCCTACGGATTACAGGGTAGTTAATGTAACACCACTATTTTTAAAAAAGGAGGTAGAGAGAAAACAAAATTGTAGACCAATAAGCCTGATGTCAATAGTGGGGAAAATTTTAAAATCAATATCAAAAATTTCATAGCCAAACCCATGGGAAGCATTGGCAGGATTGGACAGAGTCAGCATGGATTTATGGAAGGGAAATGATGCTTGACAAATCTTCTGGAATTCTTTGAGGATATAACTAGTAGAGTTGATGGGGGACAAAGCCAGTGGATGTGGTTTACTTGGATTTTCAGAAGGCCTATGAAGAAATCCTACGTAAGAGATTAACGTGTAATATTAAAGCGCATAGGATTGGGGGTAGTTTATTGAGATGGGTAAAAAAAACTGATTGGCAGACAGGAAGCTAAGAGTAGGGATAAATGGGTCTTTTAAGTGGCAGGTAGTGACTAGTGAGGTACTGCAAGGATCAATGCTTGGATCCCAGTTATTCACAATATATATTAAAGATTTGGATTGGGGGGGGGAGGGGGCACTAAATGTAATATTTCCAAACTTGCACATGAACAAAGTTGGATGATAGGGTGAGCTGTGAGGAGGATGCAGAGATTCTTCAGTGTGTTTTGGACAAATAGAGCAAATGGGCAAATGAATAGCAGATGCAGTATAATTTTGATAAATGTGAAATTATTCATTTTTGTAGCAAAAATAAAGGAAGGCAGATTATTATCTGAATGGCTTTGGATTGGGACAGGAGAATATACAATGAAATCTGTGTGTCCTCATACACCAGTTGCTGAAGATAACGCAGGTGCAGCAAGCAGTAAAAAGGCAAATAGTATATTGATCTTCATGTACAAGAAGATTCGATGCAGGAACAGGAATGTCTTGCTGCAATTACACAAAGCCTTTATGAGACCACACCTGGAATATTGTGTGGAGTTTTGATCTTATCTGAGGAAAGATGTTCTAGTCCAAAGAAGAGTTAGTAGACTGATTCCTAGGATAACAGGACTGACATATTAGGAGAGATTGACTTGGTTAGGATTATATTTACTAGAGTTTAGAAGACTGAGGCAGGATTGCGTAAAAACGTATAAAATTCTAACAGGACTAGACAAGGTGGTGCAAGTAGGATGTTCCCAACGGTGGGCTGTCATAGTCTGAGGATAAAGAGTAGGCCACGTGGGATAACATAGAACAATACAGCACACACAGGCCCTTTGGCCCACGAGTTGCGCCGATCACATCTACCAATCCATAGACCTATCTATAACCCCTTATCCTATCTTTTCCATATACTCATCCAGAAGTCTTTTAAAAGACCCCAGTGAGTTTGCCTCAACAACTTCCGACGGCAGTCGGTTCCATAAAGTTAAGAGAATGGTGAGTCTGTGAAATTCATTACCACAGAAAGTAATTGACGCTAAAACACTATGTTTTTTAGAAACAGATATAGCAGTTGGGGCTCTGACACTTGTGCATACCTGCCCTCACTCGCACACTTGTTCTTAGAAAACAGGTTCAAATATTGCTGAGAGTGAAGTGGTATTTTTCTGCTGATTCTACTCATTTGTTTTACATCTTTATCAATTGATGTCTTAGCATATATTCAATTTTTGTTCCACTGAGAACATATGATTTGTTGGTCTTGTATTGTTTTGAACATTGGAATGTGAATTGATCATGGTGGACATCTTGTACAACTTTCCACTGTGTGAAGTAAGGTTTAATGCTGCCACCAGTTTGTGTTTGTGTGTGAGTTATACATGTTTCATTTCATTTCCATTCCATGAGTTGCCCATTCTCCATTTAACTTATCGCAAAGCTAAACAGACTGTTAGGAGAAGCTTGAATTGTGAGAGCATTGACAAGCTCCCTGAATACAGTGGGGTTCACTCACAGCTCTTTATACACTCTTTATTGCTTTATTTGGTAGTTTGCAAGCCAGGAGGAGAAGAGGCAAAAGAATGAGAGGCTGCAACAGCACCAAAAGCATGAAAACCAGATGAGAGACCTACAGCTCCAGTGTGACGCCAACATTAGGGAATTACAGCAATTACAGGTAAAGCTATCGGCTGCAGCACAAATACCATTATTAAATCAAGCAATGTTGTTCACCCATTACAGTGAGTGTGAATGCTCTTTCTGTGCAGTGTAACTTTCTTGGTGAATTGATAGCTGTCTATTAGAACTTAAACATTTTCAGGACATGTATTATGCTGAGGTAAACCCATCCTTGTTTTTAATCCCAAGTTTGTCCCCACACCTCTCTCCATCTCCCTATACCCCTGAATTTCACCATCCTCCTATATCCTTCAATCCTACCTGACTAATTGAGAAATAATGGTTAACTAACCATTATTTCTCAACTCTCCCGAGTTATCTTCTCCTCCAAGCCTCAATTCCACCTATCCACCATCTCCTTATATTCCTCAATCTTACCTATTCACATCCTCCCCTATCACTGCCACCTAAATAATACATCATACTCATAATGCAATAGTGCTGCATGTTCAGAGTGTCATGATAGTATTTTCAGTGTAGACATCGGACATAGACATAGAACATTACAGCGCAGAACAGGCCTTTTGGCCTTCGATGTTGCACCGACCAATTAAGAAAAAGCAATGACCCTCTAACCTAAACCATTCCCTTTTCATCCATAAACTTATCTACTAACCTCTTAAACACCACCAAACTTGGCGCATCTACAACTGCAGCAGGCAGGGCATTTCCATACCCTTACCACCCTCTGGTAAAGAACCTACCTCTGACATCCGTCCTGTAATTATCACCCCTTAATTTAAAGCTATGTCCCCTCGTGCTAGCTTTCTCCATCCTAGGAAAAAGGCTATCACTGTAAGTGTAGTGCTTCTCAAACTGTTTTGATAGAAAAGAGTCCTTTTCAATTGGGAGAGAGGGAAGCAGGAGGACAGGAGGGAGAGAAAGAGGCAGTAGGGTGAGAAGAGAGGTGGGAGGACCGGGGATGGGGGATGCAGAGAGGGAAAGGCAGGAGGGTGAGAGAGAGGGACGCAGGCGGGCCTTTTATGATAAAGAATTCCACAGGTTCACTGACCTCTGAGTGAAGACGTTTTTCCTCATCTGAGTACTAAATAGCTATCCTGAGATTGAGACCCTTTGTTCTAGATTGCCTGCCCCTCCCCCCCCCACATAGCCAGAGGAAGCAGCATTCTTGCATCCAGTCTGTCCATCCCTGTCAGAATTTTGTGTTTCAATTAAACAGCTCTTTCATTTTTTTTAAATCCAGTGAATACAGACACAGTCGACCCAATCTGAAAAGTGTGAGGTAATTCACTTTGGCAGGAATAACAAATGTGTAGAGTATAGGGCTAATGGTAGGACTCTTAATAGTGTTGATGAACAGAGGGATCTTGGTGTATGTGTGCATAGATCCCTGAAAGTTGGCAATCAAGTCGATAAGGTTGTTAAGAAGGCATACGGAGTCTTAGCTTTTATTGGTAGGGGGATTGAATTTCGGAGCCGCAACGTCATGTTGCAACTGTACAAAACTCTAGTGCGGCCGCACTTGGAGTATTGTGTGCAGTTCTGGTCCCCGCATTATAAGAAAGATGTGGAGGCATTGGAGAGGGTACAGAGGAGGTTTACCAGGATGTTGCCTGGTATGGAGGGCAGGTCTTATGAAGAGAGGCTGAGGGATTTGAGGTTGTTTTCGTTAGAAAGGAGGCGGCTAAGAGGGGATCTTATTGAAGCATATAAGATGATTAGAGGTTTAGATAGGGTGGACAGTGATAGCCTTTTTCCGAGGATGGAGAAAGCTTGCACGAGGGGACATAGCTTTAAATTAAAGGGTGGTAGTTATAGGACAGATGTCAGAGGTAGGTTCTTTACCCACAGGATGGTAAGGGTATGGAATGCCCTGCCTGCTGCAGTTGTAGATGTGCCAAGTTTGGTGGCGTTTAAGAGGTTAGTAGATAAGCTTATGGATGAAAAGGGAATGGTTTAGGTTAGAGGGTCAGTGCTTTTTCTTAATTGGTCGGCGCAACATCGAGGGCCGAAGGGCCTGTTCTGCGCTGTAATGTTCTATGTTCTAATCTCTCCTTTCACGACAATCCTCCCATCCCAGAAATAGGCCAGTGAACATTTGCTGTATTCTCTTTATGGCAATTATATTTTTTCTTTGTTAATGAGATTAAAACTGCACACACTACTTCACGTGTGGTTCCACCATGACCCTGTACAGCAGCAGGAAGACATCCTGAGGCCGCCTTGCAGTGGAAGCCAATACCATTTGCCTTCTAAACTTCTCGCTGTGCCAGTATTCTTGCTTTCAGTAATAAGTGTACAAGGACACTGATGTCACTTTGTACATCAACATTTCTCACGCTACCTCCATTTAAATAATACTCTGCTTCTCCATCTGGAGTGAAAAACTTCACGCCACATCCCAAAGATGTGCTCTTAGGCTAATTGACAAAACAAATTCTCCCAAAATTGTCTCAAATTTGGTTTTTAATCCATAGATCTATAAACATTGACAGGGACCACGGGTAGAGGTGGGAACATCGGGGTGGCTCGTTGGGCCGAAGGGCCTGTTTTCCATGCTGTTTTGTTCTTTGTTTATCCACATTATGCTGCATCTGTCATGTATTTGCCCACTCACTCAACTTGTCTAAATACCTTGAAACCTCTTTACATCTTCCTCTCCATTCACATTCCCATCAAGTTTTGTATTATCAGCGAAATCAGAAATATTACATTTGGTTCCCTCGTCCAAGTCATTGATATATTGTGAATAGCTGGCTCAAGCATTAATTCCTGCAGGACCCGCCAGTCACTGCCTGCCACTCTGAAAAAGACCCATTTATTCCAACTCTGTTTACTGTCTGCTAACCAATTCTCAATCCATACCAATATATTATCACCAATTCCATGTGCTTTAGTTCTGCACACTAACTAACCTTATGTGGAACTTTATCAAAATCTTTGAGAATCCAAATACACCATTTCTACTGGTTCACCCTAATGTATTCTATTAGTTACATCCCTCAAAAACTCCAGTAGGTTTGTCAAACATAGTTTCCTTTTCATAAATCCATGGTGACTTTGTTTAATCCTGTTGATATTTTTTAAATGTCTTGTTATCACATTCTTTATAATAGACTAGCATTTTCCCTACCACTGATGTTAGCGTAACTAGTCTGTTATTCCCTGTTTTCTCCCTGATATCCTCTAATTTGCCAGAATCTACAGAACTTTGGAAAATGAGTTCCAAAGAATTTGTCTTTGGAACTCTCTGCCTCAGCAGGCCATGGAAGCGGGGTCACTGAATATTTTTAAATTGGAGGCATTCTAGTTAGAAAAGTGAATCAAAAGTTATCGGGGTTTATGGGGAATGTTCACCAGCCGTGATCCTATTGAATAGTGAAGCAGTCTCTAGGGACTGAGTGGTCTTCTGCTTCTATTTCATACGTTCATGTTGTTCTAAGCTCTCAGCCTTGAAAATGTGCCATAGTGACTCAGCTGCTCAAGCTCCAGAGCCTGGAGCTCAAGCTGTCCCAGTTAATTTAGTTTTCTGCACAGGCCGCAAGAAATGTCTTGGGAATTCCCACATGGCAATTCAGTGGAGCGGCACAGTGTAACAGTCGTTAGCACTGCTACATCATAACACCAGGCACCTGGATTCGATTCAAGGTTTGGGTGATTGTATATAGTTTACGCATTCTCCTCCTGTCTCAGCGGGTTTTCTCTGGGTGCTCCAGTTTCGTCCCACAGGCCACAGATGTGCAGATTAGGTGAATTGGCCATGCTAAATTGCCCCTTAGTGTCCAAAGATGTATAGGTTAGGTGGATTGGTCATTGTAAACGTGTGGAGCTACAGGGGTAGGGCAGGGGTGAGGGCATGGGTCAGATAGCTTCCTTCTGTACTATAGGGATTCTAAGACTGAGGTAAAGCCATTTCTCTGTTTTAGTCCACTAAATAAATTGAACAGAAATAAAACGTGAGACTTACAAAAGGTGATTTTTAAAAATTAAAGCCTCAAACTTTTAAACCCTTTTTAATTATTATATGTTTCACCTGGCTCCATACTTCTGAACATTTTCATCTTAGTTCCCTCAGGTTCTGCCACTTCTTCCTCCCTACATTAATTCTCACGTCACTCAATTTCTCCCTGTGCTGAGTTAATATCAGCTCCTGGTCTCAGGCCTCCGCTGTCACTAGGTATCTCTCTGTGCTCATTGTGCTGAATCTTGGTCTGTTTTGATGACTATTTTTGTTTAATCTTTTCCTTACAGAATGAAAAGTGCCATTTGTTAATTGAACATGAGACACACAAGTTGAAGGAAGTGGATGAAGAGCACTGCCAGGAGCTGAAAGAGTGGAGGGACAAGTTGCGGCCTAGGAAGAAGGTACAAAACCCAGTGAAGTATATTAACATGGATTTGAATTTGTATTTTACTGTGAACTTTTTGTTAAATGAGGTAAGAAATTTGGTAAGTTGCAGCATTAGATACTACCAGCTCAGAGGGTGAAATAAAGAGCTGAATTCCTTCCTTTTTGTCCCAGAACCTCAGTGATAACTTTTCCATCTTTACATAATTAGCACCTCTGTGCCCTTGGGGTTTCCAGTTTCCTCCCACATTCTGAAAGATATGCTGGTTAGGGTGCATTGACCCAAACAGGTGCTGGAATGTGGCAACTAAGGGATTTTCACTTCACTGCAGTGTTAATTTAAGCCTTATTTGTGACTAGTAAATAAACTTTACTTGTAACTTGTACTTTGTTTTCAACTCCTTAATTAGAATAGAATTAGAGGAGTGCCATGATGTGTATTGGAGAAGATTACATAAATATGAAGGCAAGACTATGGAGTGATTTGAAACAGGGATAAAGATTTTAAAATTGAGGCAATGCTGGACTGAGGGACAATATAGAGTACAGAAGCAATTAGAAGTGAGTTAGAGTACCAGCAGTATTGTTTGGAGAGCTCAGGCTTATGCAGGATGGAAGTTGAAGGACCAGTCAGGAAAGCATTGGAATAATCAAGTCTAGACAAACAAAGGCACGGATGAGGATTTGAGGAGCAAATGAGCAGAGAAAGCCAATGTTCTGATGATAGAGATATGTAATCTTGGTCATGGCATAGATATGTAGTTGGAAACTTATCCCATGCTTCAGTACGTTGGAAGCAAAAACAAGAAAGCAGAATAGCTATAAATTGGGAAAGGGGAGTGTGCAATGGGATCTCTGTGCCCTTGTGCATCAGTCACTGATAGTAGCGATGTAGATACAACAGCGATGTAGATACAACAGCGATGTAGATACAACAGCGATGTAGATACAGAAAACAAATGGCATGTTGGCCTTTGTGGTGAGAGGTTTCGAGTATAGAAGCAGGGATGTTTTGCTGCAATTGTGATGTAGAGATGCCGGCGTTGGACTGAGGTAAACTCAGTAAGAGTCTGGCAACACCAATTTTAAATCCAACCGATTTATTTGATAGTAAATCTGCTAGCTTTCAGTGTTTGTGCCTTCGTCAGGCGAATGAGGTGTTCTGGTCTCCAAAAGCACACATATCAGTACAGACAGTTTACAGATTGCTGATTAGAATGTGAATCCTTACACCTAACCTGCTATTCAAGTCTTAAAGTGGCTAACAATGTGGTGGAAGGAATATTGAGCACAGGTTAGAGAGATGTGTATTGTCTCCAGACAGCACAGTAAGTGAGGTTTTTTGCTAACCCAGGCAAGTCATGGGGGTTACAGATAGTGTGACATAAAGCCAAGATCCCTGTTAAGACCGTCTCGTGTGCGGAACTTGGCTATCAGTCTCTGCTCAGCAGCTCTGTGCTGTCGTGTGTCGTGAAGGCCCCCTTGAAGAACATTTACCTGAAGGTCGGAGGCCGAATGCCCGTGACTGCTGAAGTGTTCACCCACAGGAAGGGAACTGTTTTGCCTGGTGATTGTTGAGCGATATTCATTCATCCGCTGTCGTAGTGTCTGCATGGTCTCCCCAATGTACCGTGCTTCGGGACGTCCATTCTTGCAACGTATCAGGTAGACAACGTTGGCTGAGTTGCAAGAGTATGTACCGTGTACCTGCTGAATGGTATTCTCACGTTTGATGATGTCATCCATGTCGATGATTCGGCATGTCTTGCAGTGGTTGCTGTGGCAGGGTTGTGTGGTATTGTGGTCACTGTTCTCCTGAAGGTTGGGTAGTTTGCTGTGAACAATGATCTGTTTGAGGTTGTGCGGTTGTCTGAAAGCAAGAAGTGGGGGGGTGGGGAGGGCCCTAGCGAGATGTTCATCGTCATCAATATGTTGAAGACTCCGGAGAAGATGTCGTAGCTTCTCCGCTCCGGGGAAGTACTGGACAACAAAGGGTACTCTGTCCACCTTGTCCCGTGTTCGTCTTCTGAGGAGGTCAGTGCGGTTTATCGCTGTGGCACGTTGGAACTGTTGATCGATGAGTCGAGCGCCATATCCTGTTCTCACGAGGGCATCTTTCAGCGTCTGGAGGTGTCTGTCACGATCCTCCTCATCTGAGCAAATTCTGTGTAAACGGAGGGCTTGTCCATAGGGAATGGCTTCTTTAACGTGTCTAGGGTGGAAGCTGGAGAAGTGGAGCATTGTGAGGTTGTCTGTCGGTTTGCGGTACAGTGAGGTGCTGAGGTGACCGTCCTTGATGGAGATACGTGTGTCCAAAAATGCAACTGATTCTGGAGAATAGTCCATGGTGAGTCTGATGGTGGGATGGAACTTGTTGTTATCATCATACAGTTGTTTCAATGATTGTTCACCATGAGTCCAAAGGAAAAAATGTCATAGATGTATCTAGTATATAGCCTCGGTTGAAGATCCCGTGCAGTGAAGAAGTCTTATTCGAACCTGTGCATGAAGATGTTGGCATATTGAGATGCGAGTTTGGTCCCCATGGCTGTTCTCTGTCTCTGGATGAAAAGCTGATTGTTGAAGGTGAAGACATTGTGGTCCAAGATTAAGCGGATGAGTTGTAAAATTGCATCTGGAAACTGGCAGTTGTTGGCATTGAGTACTGAGGTAGTTACAGCAATACCATCGTCGTGGGGGATGTTGGTGTAGAGCGCCGAGACATCCATTGTGACAAGGAGTGTCCCTGGTTCAACTGCTCCATGTGTGCTGAGTTTCTGTGGGAAGTCCGTAGTGTCGCAACAAAAGCTGGGGGTTCTTTGTACAATGGGTTTCAGGATGCCCTTGACATCTTGAGAGGTTCTCACACAGGGTCCTATTGCCCGATACGATGGGATGGCCAGGTATGTTTGCCTTGTGTATCCTTGGAAGGCAGTAGAGATCTCCAATGTGGGGAGTACGTGGAATGAAAGCCCGGAGGGTGTTCTGAAGGTCTGTATCAAAAGTTTTGATCAGAGTGTTGAGTTGACGAGTGTGTTCTTTGGTCGGATCTGCTGGTAACTGCCTATAGTGTTTCTCATTGTTTAGTTGTCGGTACACTTCTTCACAGTAGTCCGTTCCGTTCAGTATGACAATGGCGCCTCCTTTGTCTGTTGGTTTGATGACAATGTTGCGGTTGGTCTTGAGAGCACGGATGGCTTTGCGTTGTGCTTGGGTGATGTTCGGGACTGTCTTGTAAGTGCGCTTGATGAATCTGGTGTTCACGCACCTCTTGATGGCTTGGGCATACATGTCCAGTCGGGGGCAGTGGCCTTCCGGAAGAGTCCAATTGGATTCCTTCCTCTTTGGTTGCTGCAGTGCGGATCTCTCTGTCGGCTGTTCTGATTCATTAGCTGTCTCATTGAGTTCACTATTGGCCTCTTGGGGTTTGTGAAAGAACTCACGCAGCCTCATTCGCCTGACGAATTCTTCTGTGTCCGCTGCGAGACTGATGGGGTCCGTTTTGGTGGTGGGACATAAATTGAGCCCTCAGCTGAGAACTTCGATTTCCTCTGATTGAAGTGTGTAGTCTGACAAGTTGACAATGGACCTCCCTGTGGTAGTGCTGTTTTCTACTGTGGTGCCAAGAGAGGCTTGGTTGTTGCTGGTGGCGATGCTGAGTTTTTCAAGTTTCCTGTTCTTGGTGTGCATGTAAATGGTGTAGTTTCTTCGTCTCATCTGCTTGGCCACATTTCGCAGCTGGTCTGCGTCCTGAGCGCAAGTTGAGCATATGTATTCCATTTTACTTTCCAGGGTGTGGCATTTGCTATAGAGCTGGTGTATGAGGTGATTGAGGAGTGTGAGAGAAGTGCGACAGCAAAGCCTCTCAGCGTAGTCTGCGTTATAGGTTGACCTGAATGGGTTCGTGATCTGTAGTCCCTTTGGTATCCTGTCTGCTTTCATGCATCTCTGTAGAAACTTGATGTCTGTGTCGATATATGCAATACGGTCTTAACAGGGATCTTGGCTTCATGTCACACTATCTGTAACCCCCATGATTTGCCTGGGTTACCAAAAAAACCTCACTCACTATGCTGTCTGGAAACAATACACATCTCTCTAACCTGTGCTCAATATTCCTTCCACCGACATTGTTGGCCACTTTAAGACTTGAATAGCAGGTTAGGTGTAAGGATTCGTATTCTAATCAGCAATCTGTAAACTGTCTGTACTGATATGTGTGCTTTTGGAGACCAAAACACCTCATTCACCTGACAAAGGCACAAATGCCGAAAGCTAGCAGATATATTATCAAATAAATCGGTTGGGTTTAAAATTGGTGTTGCCAGACTCTTACTGAGTTTGCTGCAATTATACAGGGCCTTGGTGAGGCCACTCATCCAATATTGTATGCAGTTTTGGTCTCCTTTTCTAAGGAAGGATGTTCTGAGGGAGCACAGCAAAAGCTTACCAGGCTGATTCTGGGGAAGGCAGGATTGATGTATGAGGAGGTTGACTAGGTTAAGATTGTTTTTGCTGGGGTTCAGATGAATGAGGAGGGATTTCATAGAGACTTATAAAATTCTGACAGGACTGGACAGGGTATATGCAGGAAGAATGTTCTCGATGGTGGGGGGCTTCCAACACCAGGGGTCACAGTCTAAGAATACAGGGTAGACCATTTAGGACAGAAATGAGGAGACATTTCTTCACCCAAAGAATGGTGAACCTGTGGAATTCATCACCAGAAAGAATAGTTAATGCTAAATATTGAATGTATTCAAGAGGCGGCTAGATATTGCACTGGGGGCTTATGGGGAGAAGGCAGTTTTGGCTACTGAGTTAGACCATGGTCAAGCATGATCATAATGAAAGGTGGAATAGGCTCAAAAGGTCAAATAGCCACCTCCTGCTCCAATTTTTTTATACCTCTATATAATATGATGTTCACGTTGCGCGTAGACTGGTTCTGCATCAGATGCTGTTGACGGTTAGGGTTGGAATTGTTGGCTTGAGATTGAAGATACTGGCATCAATCTTACCAATATTTGGAAGAAATGTGCATTAGCTAGCACTGGATGTCAGCCAAGTATGATGACAAGTCAGGGACAGTGATGCCTCATTAGGCCAAGATGTCACTAACCACAAGTATAGGTGTTGGCATTTGTATCTGTACCATGTAGATGTAAAGAAGATAAATGTCTGCTGTAGCCTGAAACTAATTTTCATCTCATAGAATATACAAAGCAGAAGAGGCCCTTCAGCCCATCCACACTGACGCATTGGGAATACCTGAACTCCCACTTACCCCCTACCTGCCAGCACTTGGCCCATAGCCCTGAATGTAATGACATTCCAAGTGCTCATCCAGATACTTTTTAAAGGAGTGAGGCAACCACCACCTTCTACCACCCTCCCAGGGAGTGCATTCCAGACTGTTACTACACTGAGTAAAAAAAAAAAGTTTTCCTCACATCCCCCTAAATTTTCTGTCTCTCATCTTGAACAGATGTTCTCTCGTATTGGCTTTTGACTGTGGTAACCCTCATAGAAGCAGTTTTAGCTGTATTAATTTAAAATGTTCAAATTTATCAAGTGTTGTCCATTTGACCACAACAGCATACTTTGTTTTGGGTGCAGTTTGCAGTGTTTATAACCATTCAGGATTAAACTTCACCCATATCAAAAAATTTACCCCACAGTGTATCTTAAATGTTAATCATTTAAAGATTTATGTCAGAACATTGGGGATTTTTGTATTGATGCTTGAGATGTGGAGTCACATCCAGCCACATTGGAGAGGTGCAAGTTCTTCTGAGTGGTTTGTGCACTATCCTTTCATCTCAAAATCTGGATCAGTGTGAGTTAGAGAAGATCTATATCTCCTATTCTATAACACAATGCAGTATTCACTTCAGTTCCTGCCAGAAGATTTGCAATCAGCAGTAACACACCCTGAGAGATGCAAAAGTGGAAGTGTAGCTATATTAAGTCTGAAGCAGTCTATACTTCATTTTCCATATAGAATAGTGTTTACCTTATATTTGACAAATGATCCATAACTATGTCCTGAGGGCTCAGAATCCCTACAGTGCCGTTTGGCCCATTTAGACTGCACCAATCACAATCCCACCAGGCTCTATGATGTAACCCTGCATATTTACCCTGTTAATCTCCCTCACATTAGGGGCAATTTAGCATGGCCAATCCACCTAACCCACACATCTTTGAACTATGGGAGGAAACTAGAGCACTTGGAAACGCATACATACACAGGGAGAACATATAAATTCCACACAGACAGTGACCCGAGGCTGGAATTGAACCCAGGTGCCTGGCACTGTGACGCAACCATGCTAACTATTGTGCTACCGTGTTGCTCCTGAATGCAAAGTGGAAACAAGCAATTCTGTAGGACCAGAGTTCACCCTTCTGACTTTTGCATACATCCATTACTGATTGAACAGAAATGTTCTCCCAATTAAATATTGGGAAGACTGAAAGCATTTTTTTTGACTGTTCAAACGCCATTCTGTCCTATCCCTGGCAATTGCTTGAAACTACCAGACTGATCACAATGTTGGTGTCACATTTGACCTCGAGATGAGCCTATTCCTGCCATGAATGTTTCCAATGCTGTTATATATTTCAGCCCACCTGCTGCTGAAACCCTTATTACTATCTTTGTGCCCCTAGACTTGAGTCCACTGCATCCCTGGCTGCTGTACCATATTCTATCCTCTGTAAACTTGAAGTCACTCCAAACTGCTACTTTTGTCCTTACTTGCAATGAGTGCTGTTCCCCTATCACCTCCGTGCTCACTGACATGTAGACTTAGAACATAGAACATAGAACATTACAGCACAGAACAGGCCCTTCGGCCTTCGATGTTGCGCCGACCAATATAAAAAGCAATGCCCCTCCAAACTAAACCATTCCCTTCTCTTCCATATACTTATCAACTAACCTCTTAAACGCCACCAAACTTGGCGCATCTACAACTGCTGCAGGCAGGGCATTCCACTCCCGAACCACCCTTTGGTTAAAGAACCTGCCTCTGATATCCGTCCTATAACTATCACCCCTTAATTTAAAGCTGTGTCCCCTCGTGCTAGCTTTTTCCATCCTAGGAAAAAGGCTATCACTGTCCACCCTATCTAAACCTCTAATCATCTTATATGTTTCGATCAGGTCCCCTCTTAGCCTCCTCCTTTCTAACGAAAACAACCTCAAATCCCTCAGCCTCTCCTCATAAGACCTGCCCTCCATACCAGGCAACATCCTGGTAAACCTCCTCTGTACCCTCTCCAATGCCTCCACATCTTTCTTATAATGCGGGGACCAGAACTGCACACAATACTCCAAGTGCGGCCGCACTAGAGTTTTGTACAGTTGCAACATGACGTTGCGGCTCCGAAATTCAATCCCCCTACCAATAAAAGCTAAGACTCCATATGCCTTCTTAACAACCTTCTCGACTTGACTGCCTACTTTCAGGGATCTATGCACATACACACCAAGATCCCTCTGTTCATCTAGACTACTAAGAATCCTACCATTTGCCCTATACTCTACACATTTATTATTTCTGCCATAGTGCATTACCTCACACTTTTCCACATTAAACTCCATTTGCCACCTCTCGGCCCAGCTCTGCAACTTGTCCAAATCACTCTGCAAACTATAACACCCCTCTTCACTATCTACCACTCCACCGACTTTAGTGTCATCTGCAAATTTACTAATCCATCCTTCAATACCCTCATCCAGATCATTTATAAAAATTACAAACAGCAGGGGCCCCAAAAACAGACCCCTGAGGTACACCACTTGTCACCGAACTCCAAGATGAATATCTCCCATCAACCACCACCCTCTGTCTTCTATCTGCTAGCCAATTCCTAACCCAATTAGCTAAATCACCCTCTATCCCATACATCTGCATTTTCTGCAGAAGTCTTCCATGGGCCACCTTATCAAACGCCTTACTAAAGTCCATATATACCACATCAACCGCCTTACCCCCATCCACCTCCTTAGTCACTTTTTCAAAAAACTCAATGAGGTTAGTAAGGCACGACCTACCCTTCACAAAACCATGCTAACTATCTCCAATCAATTCATTACTCTCTAAATTCTCAGCCTTGTTTTCAAATCCCTCTTGGCCTCGTCCCTTCCTCTACCTCTGTAATATCCAGCAACACAACCCTTGAGATATTTACGTTCATTTAATTCTGGTCTCTACAGCATCTTTGATTTTAATTGCTCCACAATTGATGGTTGTGATTTTAGCTGCCAAGGGCTAAGCTGTGGAATTTTTCCACCTACTCCCCGCATACCTTGCTTTCGCCCTCAATGACCCCACCAAAAACCTTCCTCTTTGACCAAGTTTTGGTTATCTACTTGAATATCTCCTTATGTAGCTTGATGTCAGACTTTATTTATAATTTGTCTGTGAAGCACCTTAGGATATTTCATTATGTTAAAGGTTTTAAATATAAATTGCTATTATTACCTTAACTGCCATAAAGTCAATGGTTGAGGCAGAAGAGGCTACTGAAAGAGGCCAGCTTTTCCTTTTTCTTCCAATGTGTTGAATGTAATTTGTTTATATCTGGGCTGTATTTACTGCAAACGGTATTTCTTTCTCCATCACTGTTTGTCCAAATCCATTTCAGGCTTTAGAGGAAGAATTTGCTCGCAAGCTGCAGGAGCAGGAAGTTTTTTTCAAGATGAGCGGGGAATCTGAATGCCTCAACCCATCTGCACAGAGCCGAATTTCCAAGTTCTACCCTGTCCCAAGCCTACATTCCACAGGATCCTAACTGTGGGACTCTGGGACATTTCTCTTACTCTTTCAGTATAACATACTTATAGTACTGCTGATCCAGTAACCTGCAGCAAGGACTGGCCGCTGCTCCTTTACCACCTTTAAGTTTGAAGACAATCAGCATGTGGCTATTTGGATTGAAATGTTTCTAACCTAATGGGACTGTTTGTAATAAGAGGTCTGGGATAAGTTGTGTGACTTAATTCCCTAGTGATCCAATGATAAACGGAGACTGGGAGCAGTGAGTTTATATCACTAATGCCATCATTTTAATCATAACACTCTTATTTTATCTGTTTTGGATTAATCGTCTTTTGGTCAGACAACAAGGAATGGTCTCCAGATTCTTGCAGTGGATCACATTGGCTCTGCAGAGATGTATACTGGAGGGCCAGAGCATGTTCTGGTCAGGTGGTGACAATTGTCTGATGGGTTTGTGACTGGAATAATGCTGTATGTCTGAGGGCTTCCACTGCAATTAGAAGACTTCAGTAGTTATTTCAGATTACTGTATTATTCTGAGCAATCTAGTAGTTTACGTATCAGTTAAATCTGAAATAAGTGTTTTCAAAATTCATTATTTGCGCCCAGTATTTGCTCCAGTCATTTCATTACAGAAAGTTGGAATTGAATCGCAGCAAAACTGCATCAGAACAAATAGATTAGATTTCAACACTAGTTAATGCAGACAATTCAAATTCTGACCTCTTGGTTTGGTCAGCGCCTCCTCAACCCCTACTGTGGGTGCTGAATATCTGAAATAAAATCTAAAAATACTGAAAATGGATAGCAGATCAGGCAGCATTGAGAGAGAGAGAAGCAGAGTTAATGTTTCAGGTCTATTACCATTCATCAGAATCCAGGAAGGTCACTGAGCTGAAGTGTTAACCCTTCTCTCTCTCTGTCTGTATGTTTTTGTGTTGCCTGCTTGCTGTGTATTTCAGCCTATCTGTAATGATGGACACACATCCTCACGATGCAGCAACCCTAAAACATTTAACCTGTGCTGTGACTTTTGACTCTTATTGAGAACAGAATCCCTTTGGATTTTGAGCTAAATCAGGTCTTAGGAACAATAGAGCCTCAATATTCTAAGCTTTATCCAAGTATAGGGCCCTGTGCTGTGTGCTGTCCCAGATCCTAGAACTTGCATTTAGAGGAGTCTAATTAAATTGAAGAAATTATTCCACGATTTGTTGAAAATCTAACAGATACCAAGAAACTCACTTTATTGTAAAATACTGGAGTCCTGTTGGAACATCCTACCATTAACCTGGCTTAGTTAGTAGTACAAGTGACTCAGCACGTTGTGGTTTTGAAACCCTTCCATTCCCCTAAATAACCGTCACCGAACTCCTCTGAGTATCACCGCATTTTCATAAATAATCGCCCTGACATTTCCTTAAAATTACTATCCCAGCATTCCCTTAAGTATCCATCCCTGTATTTCCCTGAATAATCTTCACTACATTTCCCTAAGTAACCATCTCAGCATTTCTTAACTCATCCTCACTACATTCCCCTAAACATTAACCACATTTCCTTAAATATCCATCCCAGCATTTCCCTGTCTAATCATCACTTATTTCCCTAAAGTACCATCCCACGTTCCCCAAAATAATCGTCAACTGCATTTTCCAAAGTAACCATCACTGCATTTCTAAGTGATTATGAAGTGAAACATGTCAGAGAGATGAGATAGATTGCTGTATCAATGCAAATCTTCATCTTAAAGTGAAACTTTTTATAAACAATGAAATGTTCTGGCATGTGTAACTTTGTGGTAGCAGAAAATGTCAGTAGGTTCCTTCACTAAATAGGAAAGAGGGCAGTGTGATTTAGCACATTAATCGGGAGGCAGTGGCAGAATGGTAGTGTCACTGGATTAATAATCTGGAGACACAGTATGATGCCCTGGAGTCCTGGGTTCCAATCCCACCATGGCAGATGATAAAACTTGAATGGAAATAAGATCTAGAATTAAAAATCTGATAACCACAAAACCATTTTGATTGTCATAAGAACCCATCTGGTTACTAATGTCCTTTTAGGGAAGGAAATCTGCCATCCTTACTTAGTCTGACTTGCATGTGACTCCAGATCCACAGCAATGTGGTTCACTCTTTAAAATGCCCTCCAAAATGGCCGAGCAAGCCACTCAGTTCAAGAACAATTAGGGATGAGCCAGCAATGTCCACATCCCATGAATTTTTTAAAAACTGTTCCATTCAGTTCTCGCACGCTTGGTAAAATGTACTGTCTATCTGGAATAAGTTATCTGAGGAATTTTGGTTTCAGATGAGAGAGTGCATGAAAAAAATAGCCCAATTCTTTGAAGTCAAGATTTTGTAATTTTCAAATGCCAATTTCAGTGAATGACTCTGGATTGCTTCATAATACCTGTGAATCTGCGCCTAGTTTACTGTCCAACATCTGAGACAGTGGACTGCACAA
This sequence comes from Sphyrna mokarran, assembly GCA_024679065.1. Lineage (NCBI taxonomy): Eukaryota > Metazoa > Chordata > Chondrichthyes > Carcharhiniformes > Carcharhinidae > Sphyrna > Sphyrna mokarran. The sequence goes on along the minus strand of JAGIQG010000330.1, from coordinate 9,426 downwards.
GGAAGTAACTATTATCTACTAACCAACACAAACTCTGTATATCTAGATTATTTTAATAGGTGATATTTTATTCTATTTCAAGTATTTCTGCTAGTGGTTTGGGCCCGAGTTGTATCCCTGTTTGATCCCCATCCTAACACCCTAATCAAGGTGGGGACTATCAGGTTGAACTTGCTGAAGAGAAAATGGAGTGAATTTGGTGAGTTTGAATCTCTACACGTGCATGTTAACTTTGTGTGATTTATTTGGGATTGTTTGGTGTTCTGTACTGTAGAGGCGATCACTGGTGAAGCTGGTTGGTGTTCAGATGGTATGGAAATCAATATGATTGTCCACAAGGGTCAGAACATAGCACCCTTGCCAGAACTGCCTTTTAAAGCTTTCAAAATCTGTCCTAGCACTTAATTGACAACTCAAGAAATTGCAGTCCCAACATAGAGCTAGACATGTTTTATAGTCATATACCTGAATTAATGATCTTGCACCACCTGCTAATGCATGCATTCGTTTTGCTGAGTAATGTACTGCTGTGCTTTCCATTCTTTGGCAGTATACTCTAAGTGCTCCAAATTATAATACCCTGTGGTATTTTTTAAATTCTAATGTTAAGAGTCGGTTAAACAGAATTAAGAATAGTACCACTTTGTGACGTCACATCACCAGTGTTGGCTTATACTCAAACCATAGGAGTGCATCACCATCAGTAGGAAGTTGACACAAAACCCATTGAACTGTATATTTATTCCAAAAGCAGGATTTGATATTTGACAAAAATTCTTTAAATCCTTTTTATGTTTCATTTCTAAATTTTTGTTTATTAAGTATTTTAATGGGATTATGAATGTCGTAACAAAGTCAGCATTGATTGCTCTTGGAAACCCTGTTTGCTCTTGGGTGATAGTTAGCTACATTCTTGAATTATTCTAGGTACACCCACAGCACTGTTCAGGAGGGAATTCCAGGTTTTTGGCCTTGTGACAGTGTCAGGAACCAGTTCAGAAACGCCCAGGTATGTTATGCAGTTAGCCTAGACTCCAGCTTTTTTTAATTTTTGGCATTAGTGCATAAGATTTTCCTTTCAGGTGTGATTCTGTTGACTCACTATGAATTTTTTATTTTATAAAACTTTATTTAAGAGCATAATTAAAATATAACAAGATTAGCATTTTTTAACCAATTAGAAATATTTAAACATAACACAATATAATTAACAGCTATCCAACTCTATTGTTCCAATTTAAGCAATATCCCCATAGTCATAAATCCTATTTCAGAACTAATTAGCACCAAAAACAGATTTGCTCACCTTTTTAACCTTTCCGAACAGATACAGAAAAACACCTGCCTTCTAATTCCCATAAGCTATTTCCAGAGAAAAAGCTAACTTCAAACAGCAGAACTTCAATGAAAGAAACCTATTTTCTACAGGTTCCAATTGCCAGAGAAACGCAGAGTTATTTCTGGTCTTCACAACTCCCAAACAACAACTGAGCTTGATTTCTCTGCGTAAGTCTAGCTCCACCCAATCATCTGATCTTCCTTGTCAATCAATCCCCAATCTTAAAAATTGAAAATATTAAAATAACAACCAGATTAAAATCCAGATTAAAATCATTTAATCCAGATTAAAACATACATTGTAGTAATTAAGATCAGTTTTGTTGCTGTAGGGACTTACATCTATAGACAGTAACACCAATAATAAACTGTTAAAACAGATCCTGCACAAGAACATGACCCAAATACTTTTCTTAAAGGCACAGCATCATCATAGACAGCAAATAAATGGTGATATAGTTTAAATCTGGATGGTGTGTTACTTGGAGGGGAATTTCCAGGTGATGATCCATGCTTTGCTGTCTTCATCCTTCTAGGTGATAGATGTCACAGGTTTCTAATAGCCACTACAACCTTAAAATTGGAGTGGGGCAAAGCCTCACTACATCACCAACCCAGTGCCACCTGTAATTAGCAATGGCTACCTTACTATCAATGAATTTTTGTACTTGTTAAGAAGTTAAGATATAGTAACAGTAGACTATGCTGCTATTCAAGCTTGCTGCTCCGACCATACAATCATGGCTGATCATCAGCCTTAAGTCCATGTTCCTGCCCACTCCTAATATACCTTGATTCCCTGAGAAACCAAAGATCTGTTTGTCTAACTTTAAAATACTCAACAACGGAGTGTCCACAACCCTCCAAAGATTCACAAAGAACATAGAATGTAGAACACTACAGCACAAACAGGCCCTTTGGCCCACGAGTTGTGCCAATCACATCTATACCTACCAAGCCATAGATCTATCTATAACCCCCTATCCCATTAGTTCCCATATACTCATCCAGAAGTCTTTTTAAAGACCCCAGCGAGTTCGCCTCTACCACCACCGACAGCAGCCGATTCCATTCACTCACCACCCTCTGAGTGAAAAACTTACCTCTAACATCTCCTCTGTATTTGCTTCCCTGCACCTTAAATCTGTGTCCTCTCGTAGCGACCATTTCAGCCTGGGGAAATAGCCTCTGAGAATCCACCTATCTATTCCTCTCAATATTTTATAAATCTCTATCAGGCCGCCTCTCAACCTTCGTCTCTCCAGGGAGAAGAGTCCCAGCTCCCTCAACCTATCTTTATAAGGCATGCCTCCCAATCCAGGCAACATCCTTGTAAATCTCCTCTGCACTCTTTCAATAGCTTCCACATTCTTCCTATAGTGAGGCGACCAGAACTGCGCACAGTATTCCAAGTGTGGTCTGACAAGGGTCTTATAAAGCTGCATCATTACCTCCCAACTCCTAAACTCAGTCCCTCATATGCCTTCTTGACCACATCCTCCACCTGCGGGGCCAATTTAAGAGTCCTATGGACCCAGACCCCAAGATCCTTCTGCTCTTCAACACTGCTAAGACTCCTACCCTTGATATTGTACTCCTTCATCCCATTATTCCTGTCAAAATGGACCACTACACATTTATCCGTGTTGAAGCCCATCTCCCACTTCTCCGCCCAGCCTTGCATCCTGTCTATGTCCCGCTGCAACTTTTGACATCCCTCTAGACCATCCACAACACCACCGACCTTTGTATCGTCGGCGAACTTACTAACCCATAGACCTAGTATGCAAGTACATAGTTCATTGAAAGTGGTGTTGCAGTATCATAGAATCCTACATTTTATGTGGTAGTTATAGGACGGATGTCAGAGGTAAGTTCTTTACCCAGAGGGTGGTAAGGGTATGGAATGCTCTGCCTGCTGCAGTTGTAGATGTGCCAAGTTTGGGGGCATTTAAGAGGTTAGTAGATAAGTTTGTGGATGAAAAGGGAATGGTTTAGGTTAGAGGATCATTGCTTTTTCTTAATTGGTCGGCGCAACATCGAAGGCCGAAGGGCCTGTTCTCACTGTAATGTTCTATGTACAGTGCGGAAAGAGGCCATTCGGCCCATTGGGTCTGCACTGACCACAATCCCCCTCCCCGGTCCTTTCCCCATAACCTCATGCATTTATCCTAGCTAGTCCACCTGACACTAAGGGGCAATTTAGAATGGTCAGTCCACCTAACCTGCATACCTTTGGACAGAGTGTTTAAGGCATTTGGTTCACTTGCCTTCATCAGTCAGAGTATTGAGTACAGGAGTTAGGATGTTATGTACAGAACATTGGTAAGGCCACGTTTTGGGAGTACTGCTTGGAGTATAGGAAGGATGTTATTGAACTGCAAAGGTGAAAAATTTTGAATTATAAGAAGCATAGGAGGATGAGAAGTGATCATGTAGAGTTGATAAAATCATGAACATAGATAAGGTGAACAGACAAGATCTCCTCCTGGGATAGAGTCCAAAATTAAAGGACATAGATTTAAGGTGAGAGGGGAAAGCTTTAAAAGGGACATGAGGGGCACCTTTCTCACATAGATGGTGATGCATATATGGAATGAGCTGCCAGAGGAGGTGGTAGAAGCAGGTACAACAACATTTAAAATTCATTTGGACAGGTATATGGATAGGAAAGGTTTAGAGGGATATGGGCCAAATGCAGGCAAATTGGACTAGTTCAGTTTAGGAAACCGGGTTGGGCCAAAGAGCCTGTTTCTGTGCTGTATATCCAATGACTCTAATTGCCCTATTTGTGCCCAATTTGAATAGGGTTTGAGGCAATCTTAATCCAATTCTTAACAGACCAGATCCCACATACAAACCTAGCCCTGTGTTAACACTAATTGTTGACCTCAGTTGAAGAGACTATGATGTAACTGGAATGAGAATTGGAAAATGTCACCTGGATATTTTGGGGCTATGTATAGGGAGCTCTGCTGTTACCTAACCTGTATTGTACCTGTCCCAGGAGTGTTTGATGGTTACAGTGTAGAGAGAGGTTTATGATGTATTTAATCCTGTGCTATACTTGGCCTGAGTGTTGCTGATCAGACAGTGTAGAGTGAGCTCTGTCCTATGAATATTTGAAATGTTCTGCTTTCTCACGTTAGTCCTGAAAATAAAATCTAGACCAACTCTTAAAATGTGCCCCCTTTTTCCTTTTTAGCAAATATAAAATACTGTAAAACAGACTTCTGCCACACAGACTAGGCCGTCCATGAATGTGTATCATCCATATTGATGTCATTAAGAATAGTAAACTAAGCAAATAAAAGTTGATGTAGAAGGACACATACATGTGATTTGGGGAATGTTTTAAACTGATATACTTCTGAATATGATGTCTGCACTTTTCAAGTTAAAACAATTGTCATGTTGCATAATTTCCTGCTAAAACAATTATGTGATCGCCTCTACAGCATTGCTGAGAGACTTGTTTTGTTTTTGAATTTGTAGCCGTTCAGGACTCGAATCATACTGATCCTGCAACTCATTGTTTTATATTAATCTTACAAAGAACCCCAACCAAAATCATAGGAGAACATCTGTGATCAATCGCAGATCCTGTGTCCTGGATATTCCAGGATGTTACTTGTACTGTAACTGTTGGGAAAATTAGTGTCTATATTTCTGATTGTAACTAAACACATGAAGGCTTTGCTACAGCTTTATATATTAGAAGTTTTAATATCTAGGATTTCCTTTGTTAAACCATGAAGAGAACTTATTTATGTGGATCTGATGTTCTACATAAGGTGATTATGAAGCTTTGTGTAGAAATAATTATGTGTAAATAAAATGGTATTGCAGATGACATTCTGTGTTCTTATTTCTAAAACTTGATTTTGTTCACACTACTACAGTCAGTTGTAAATGTCCAATACGAGGCGTGAAAGTGAACAAATCATTAATTGTAAAATACTCCGACTAAATTAGTTTCAGTGGCAGCGCTGTGGGAAGATCCAAGTATTGTACCAGAGGAATAGTTTGTGAGATGCTGGAATTATTAACCTTCTCTTATCTGCGTGATGTAACTCCACAAGAGGTGGCCTGCCATTGGCCAGGCATTTACCAAGTAGAGAAATGGTCCTTCCAAAATGAAGGGAAAGTTGAATTTCCCCTAGTGCTAATCTTTCAAAACTTAAACACCTGAACACTATCAAGAGTGACATCAATGATTTGATTGAAGGATTCAACCAAATTTTTAATTTTAAGTGTTACACTACAAAATAAATTGTAAAACAAATGGGATGACCTTCACTGAGTTTAGTACAGTAAGAAATCTCTCAATACCATGTTAAAATCCAACAGGTTTATTTGATAGCACAAAGCCACTAGCTTCCGGAGCACTGCTCCTTCATCAGGTGAGTGAGAGTTGTATTCACAAACAGAGCAAATGTAAACTTAAACTCAATTTATAAAATAATATTTGGAATGTGAGTCTTCACAGGTAGTCAAGTCTTAAAGGTACAGACAATGTGACTGGAGAGAGTGTTAAGCACAGGTTAAAGAGCTGTGTATTGTCTCCAGCCAGGACAGATTGAGATTTTGCAAGCCCAGGCAAATCGTGGGAGTTACAGATAGTATGACATGAATCCAAGATCCCAGTTGAGGCTGTCCTCGTGTGTGGAACTTGGCTATCAGTCTCTGCTCAGCGATTCTGCATTGTCGTGTGTCATGAAGGCTGCCTTGGAGAATGCTTACCCAAAGATCAAAGACGAATGCCCATGACTGCTGAAGCCCCAACAGGAAGAGGTCACTCTTGCCTGGTCTTTATTGAGCGATGTTCATTCACCCATTGTTGGAGCATCTGCATGGTCTCCCCAATTGTACCATGCCTTGGGACATCCTTTCCTGCAGCATATCAGGTAGACAATGTTGGCTGAGTTGCAAGAGTATGTACCATGTACTTGGTGGATGGCGTTCTCATGTGAGATGATGGCATTCGTGTCGATGATCTGGCACATGTTGCAAAGTTGCTCTGGCAGGATTGTGTCGTGTTGTGGTCACTTCTTCTGAAGGCTGAGTAGTTTGCTGCGTGCAGTGGTCTGTCTGGGGTTGCGCGGTTGTTTGAAGGCAAGAAGTGGGTTGTGGGGATGGCTCTGGCGACATGTTCGTCTTCATCAATGACATGTTGAAAGCTCTGGAGAAGATGTCACAGCTTCTCCGCTCTGGGGGAGCACTGGACAATGAATGGTACTCCGTCTGCCATGTCCTATGTTTGTCTTCTGTTTAGTAAGTAGCTGAGGAGGTGTAGTGCACTTGCACACTTAGTAAGTAATATTTTATGATGAGAACAGAAATTTTGGACTAAATATGGTAAAATGTAAAACTGCTTGTTTGTTAATGAGTATGTCCACTGACTGCAGGGCATTACAGTGATTGGATAGTGACAGGACAGCATTAGTCACAAACTCTAATTGTGTTACACATGAGGAGCCAAGACCAAGTACAACCTTTGAGTCCAGCAGTTATAGAGAGGACAAGACTTAGGCTCAGAAGAGAGATGGGAGAATTTGGGTAAATTGGAAGAGAAGGAATGGAAAATGATAGAAGATAGGGTGAGGAAGTCAGTGAGAAGCAAAGACAGAGAAACAACGTTAATGGGCACAACGTCCTGGAATACATTTCATCGGGTCCCAGGGCTCTGATGAAGGCTCATTTAGATCAAAATGTTTTTTTTTTATTAAGCAACACAGCACGGGAAACAGGCCCTTCGGCCCAACGAGCCCGCGCCGCCGTCATACCAAATACATTATCCTATTTTAATATTCCTATATAATAATATATATATTATTCCTAATATGGAAAATTTTCACCATAGGGACAATTTGTTACCCAATCAGCCTAAGAGCGAATTTTTGGGTTGTGGGAGGAAACCGGAGTGCCCGGAGAAAACCCACGCAACCACGGGGAGAACGCGCAAACTCCCGCAGACACCGGCCCAATTCCAAGTGTCTGCACAGCCACATCGATAGTCTCTGAGCTGTCATGGTGCCCTTCAGATGGTCCACATAAAGCACTCATTTACGACATGAGGTACCAGGCAACCCATGAATCAACATCCAAGAGCTGTACCCGCACCACCTGCCAAATGCATGCTCAAATTATGGACCGAATTACCTGTGGAAAAAAGCCGTAGTTAAACAGTCCTAATATATCCCTCTATCTGCATACTGCTCATGTGGCTGTCCAAGAGACCCTTAAACAGCCCCAGCGTGCCTGCTCCCACCACCTTACTCGGCAGTGCATTCCACACCCCCACTACCCTTTGTGTGAAAAACTGCCCTCTAATATTCGTCCTATACATAGCCCCCCTCACCCTATGGCCATGACCTCTCGTCCTATCCATTTCTAAAGGTGGAAAAAGTTTACCTCCATTTACTCTATCTATACCCCTTATAATCTTATACACCTCTGAGATCCCCTCTAAGCCGACGTCTTTCAAGGGAAAACAACCCCAGTCTATCTAATCGTTCCTCATAGGACAGTCCTTCCATACCAGGCAGCATCCTGGTAAACCTCCTCTGCACTCTCTCCAAGGACTCCACATCCTTCCGATAGTACGGAGACCAGAACTGGGCGCAGTATTCCAAGTGAGGCCTAACCAAAGTTGTATACAACTGCAACATCAAACTCCTACTCTTATATTCTATACCCTTTTCTATGAAAGCTAACATACTATACGCCTTCTTTGTCACCTTCTCCACCTGTGAGGACACCTTCAGAGACTTGTGAACCTGCACCCCCAAGTCTCTCTGCGTCTCTATGCTCCTTATAGTTTTACCTTTTATCCTATAATTCTCTTCTACATTTTTCCGGCCAAAATGCATCACCTCGCATTTTTCCGGATTAAATTCCATTTGCCATCTATCTGCCCAATCTACCAACCTGTCTATGTCCTGTTGTATTGCCTGACACTGCTCTTCTGTACCCGCCAATCCAAGCATCTTGGTGTCATCAGCAAATTTGCTGATCTCACCACCTACCCCTACTTCCAAGTCGTTTATGTAGACCACAAATAGAAGAGGACCTAGTACTGAGCCTTGTGGCACTCCACTAGTGACAGGCTTCCAGCCGGAAAAAGAGCCTTCCACTACTACCCTCTGTCTCCTCCTTCCGAGCCAGTTTTCGACCCATCTACATACCCGACCCTGTATCCCATGCGCCTTCACCTTCTCTATCAGTCTACCATGAGGAACCTTGTCAAACGCCTTACTGAAATCCATGTAGACGACATCAACAGCCTGTCCTTCATCAACTGTTTTTGTCACTTCTTCAAAAAATTCCACCAGATTCGTAAGACAAGACTTCCCCTTGACGAAGCCATGCTGCGTATCCCTGATCAGATCGCAGCGCTCCAGATGCTCATACATCCTGTCCCTAAGGATCCTCTCCATTAGCTTACCTATAACTGAAGTCAAGCTCACCGGCCTATAGTTCCCTGGGTGATCCCTCTGACCTTTTTTAAACAACGGTACTACGTTTGCTATCCTCCAGTCCTCTGGGACCTCACCTGTGTCCAAGGAAGAGACAAAGATTTGCGTCAGAGGCCCAGCCAAGTCTTCCCTCAACTCCCTTAGCAGCCTGGGGTAAATGCCATCAGGCCCCGGAGCTTTATATGTCTTTAAGCTGCCTAACAGCCCCAACACCTCTTTCCTCGTAATCCTTATTTCCCTCAACCGATCCTCAACTTTGTCAACATCAAGCACAGACATCTGTCCAGTCTCCTGCGTGAATACTGACGCAAAGTATTCATTCAGGATCTCCCCCATTCCCTCAGGCTCTAAGCATAGATCCCCTCCACTGTCCCTAAGAGGTCCAATCTTGCCTCTAACCATCCTTTTGCTCCTTACATAGGTGTAAAATGCCTTTGGATTTTCCTTAATCTAAGGCTCTATTTTTTTCCAACGAACACTGTCAGATCTGTTGAGATTTTCCAACATTGTTTGTGTTTCAGATTTCTGCATCTTTTATATTACCGGGGATTTATCTACCTTGATGCGCTTTAAGACTTCCAGCACATCCTTCTCTGTCCTCAAGACATCA